>LXFE01000280.1:0-25437 GCA_001929475.1 Neolecta irregularis DAH-3 | reverse complement strand
ATCGGAACGACAACGTACCCATTAATACCGTCCCTGTAATCTGCACAGGAACATGCCATCGAGACTTTTTCAATCCAAATATCTAGCATCAACAACTGCCAGAGTAATCACTACCATTCCAATTGGAAAAATAATCGCAAACGATAAAAACATGAATATGATATGTAACCATAAAATCATATCAATCGGATCCTCGGAAATCATTTCACCCATGGTAATATTCTCATTGTGGTGTTCATGACGTTTATGCAAATCATTCAAGGAGACGTACAACATTCCGATATGTGTATCGAGTGGAAGCAGAGCAGGGGTTGCCTTTGTATATTTGTTTATCTTATTGAGGATACTTAGCGTTGATCTCCATTTTAAAAGAAGGAGCAACCGAGTAATTGCGTCTGCGATATTGGGCATATGCCAGAACTGGTTATGTGAAATATAACTTGTGCGAGATCCGTAAGGCGGGCAAGTATATGAGGCAGGCTAGAAAAGTGCACCAACGGTAGAATGAGATGAACTAATGCACAGCATAACAAGGAATACTTACAGAAGGATCTTTTCTAGATAAATCAGTTGGCACAATTATTTGAATCGCAAACCACTATAGGGCGACTTGAGTCCTAGATTAGGATATCTGAAAATCATCTAACAATTTTTAAATTCTCAAATCCCAAATCAACCCAATCAATCGAACTCGAACATGTTTCATGGAACGACATGTAGTGTCGATGGTATCTAAAGTGGTCTGGATATCCATCTCTTCCTATAGAATTTATCGAGTAATTTTGCCATTCCGGGTCTCAAGTCTGCTTCTAACACAGGTTTTTTTGAAAAGAAATTAGAAAGCTTGTGAAAATTTTGTTTGGTCTTTCTCATCGTTCTTGTTGGCTTTCACGGATACTGGTGGTGATATGGACATCACATGTCATCTGTTCCGCGCGAAATGTAAAATACGAGAACCTAAAGGGAAATAATCACCGCCACCACACCCACTCAAAGCTTTCTAACCCACCTAGATGCCTGTTATCCGTGATCCACCTCTACAGGAACCAGCAGCACTATTAATCATGCATACAATTGGATTCTAAAGGCTCATCAAGATCTGAACCATGGTGCTATAGAAAAAACTTACCTTGAACTAAGAAGTATGCTTATGGAATTAGCTGAGAGAATATCAAGTGGCTATTGCCACGTTGTATTGTCTGTCAGTTAAATGCAGCAAGTAAGGAATATTTAGAAGTGACTCAACAAGCCCATTCCCTTGCTGTAAGAAGTATTTTACATTTCGCGCGGAACCTGTTAGTCCATCATTCTCTAATACCCTTGTAATCAAGTGATTAGGCTTCGAGAGATTTATATTGAACTAGTCGGCTGTGGCAAATTACACAAAGGAAATTGCCTCGAAACCGATGTCAATGCATGTTGCAAAGAGCGCTGCACTATCGCTGCACAACCCAGAGAGTATGATTATGATTTGGAAATGATAAAGACTATTTCTAGTCAAGTTATAATAAAAAGTGCAAACCAGTTCGATAATTCTGTCAGCTGCACTCAAAAAAGTCTCGGGGAAGACTATAGGATTATGGTGCAAACCCGCGAAAATGCTCCTCGTTCTACAATCTCTCAAAAAAAGGATTGCCGTGCTATGAGTCTGACGTATCTTGGACGTAAATGAAGACATACTACGGATGTCATGCAGTCGAGAATTTAAACAGCCTAGATAGTTTGCAATATCTAGACTTATATATACATCTTGGCTTATATATACAATTGACGACAAGCAGAACCATCCATACAACTCTTCTCCAAGCACAGTACCTTATACAGACTTGGAACGTTTTGTATTTTCCATTAACTTGGGGACTGGAACCGCTGGAGCGACAGGAGTTTTCGGCAAACGTCCAGTTCGAACTGCAGTGCGTTTTGATTCAGAAAACCTTGAATGATCTGGTGTTCTCGTTAAAATCAAGCAGGGTTTGTGCGTAGACATAGTGTCAGCACGCGAACTTGGTTTTGATGCTGGGTGAGACTTTGATTGGGTATTCTAGCGTAGTTACTTAGAAGAGATGTAACTATATCTCGTGAAAGGCTAGCCTGCTAGTCAGGGTAGGTGCTACTTATATACAAATCAGCACATATGCACACTACCGTCATTTGCCTCTTTGCCTCCCTGTGACGTACCCGGTGGCAAATCCTATGATTATCCAGAATGGGCGAGGCCACGACGCTGGCGGCTTCCCTTGACAGTTCCTTTAGTTACCCACAAAGGTTACGTGGAGGCTGTGGTGCCTGGGATTCGAGTTAGTATGGGGAAACTCCAAGTCCCCACACATAACGTCCGCGGAAGCGACGAGAAAGGCAGATACGATGAACATTTCTGGAACTGGAGTGATGAAGGAAAAAAGAGGGTTTTTATATGTTTCAGCTACCAACACAAGATGCCGAAATACAATCATTAAAAGTATTCTCGGTGCAAAAGAAAAAAACATCCCTTGGGTTGATGACCATCAAGTACCAAACGTGCAATTGAAATCCGATATTACTATGCAAAGGTTCTCTAGGCTATCTGTCTGGATTTCTCGAATTATCTTCCAGGGTACAGAAAATAAATCTTGACTCGGATGAATCACGAGGCGCAAAGAATCATTATGCAATTTCGAAGTTGGTAAACACCTCTCGAGACATTATATTGCTAGATAGCAATCAAGAGGAGATCTTTTTCATAAATTTCACAAGTAGATCTTGAAAAATGAGTCGGAGTGACAATGTCTGTTGTTAGAACACACCAAGATCAGGGAATGTATTACATTCCGTTTTAAGGATAGCCAACAGCATTTGAGCTGACTATTTCCAGGACATCAACAACGAGAGCGAAGAAGGTGGCCAGTGTAATGTAGAACAGCATATTCCGTATGGACAATGCTGGGTCATATCAGAGGGCTTGCTTCAAGAGTCCGCTGATCACGTGGATCCTTTAAGCTACTCGTTTCCGAAAAAGATCAACGGAATTTCACAACAGTAGATCTATTGATCCTTGTGAATGAATTTTTTCGGGCTGTCAGGTATATGTCGACTGAGTGTCGTCACAAAGTCTCACGACCAACTCAAGACACTTTCAAATAAAATGAACATCATCACTCTATCTCACCAACAGACGAACAAGATGCTCAATCATAATATTCATTGGTAAGGAAAGGATTAACTTACTTTTTTCGATAACAATGTGGCGGTTCTTGTGGGTCTTTCTGCAAACGAGTGTAGTTTAAGTGAATTTCTATCATCCCTCTGATCATTCTCTTGCTGCGGTCTTTATTACAGCTATGAGCTGTGAGAATCTTGGACAGTAGACTCAAGTTTTCATTGTCGTTATTCCTTCGAGTCTCTACTGAGTCTTATTCACATACAGCAACTGTGAAATCAAGTGGAAAATCTAATGACCATGCCCATCATCTTCCCTTTGCTTTTCTGGGTCTACTTCAATGTAGCTATCGATTCTCAAGATCGAGATTGAAGCTTCAACTGCACTCTTCAAGCTCTTCACTTTAGACATAGTAGGCTCAAGGACGCCAGCGGTTATGTTATCCCGGAGGGTCCCGTTGATTAAATCTAAACCATAGTTCTTTCTCTTTCGTCGTTTGATATCACTTTCCGGAGCACCTTGAGCAGCAGCATGGTATGCTCTGAGTTTGGCAACAAGTTCAGAAGAGTCTTTCGCGGCATTGACAGCAAGAGTCTTGGGTATTGTTAGTAGTGAAGCAGCAAACTCGGCAATAGCGAGCTGTTCTCTAGAGCTCTGTCGATTAGAACATTATCTTGGAACAGTATACCAAAGTGGTGGCAAAATTTTCCAAATATATGTTCAATGCCGTCTCAACTGCTCCTCCGCCAGGAACGACGCGGCCGCTTTCGAGCGCTCGTTTGATTACGGAAAGTGCATCATGGATCGAGCGTTCCATTTCTTCCAACTGATAATCTAAAAATCAGCTGTTTGTATCTCCGGGCATAATAACCATTGGGCCCTCTAAGAATGATACTCGCCGAGCTAAACGCCTTTGTTCCTTTAATGAGGATACATTCATCATCCGAGATCTTTTCTTGGATAACTTCCTCCGCATATCCAAGAGAAGAAGTTTCAAATACCTCTTCGCCATCTAAATTTGATAGAGTGCTGATTAGAGTCGCTCCTGAAGCCTTTGCAATACGTCTCAAGTCCTCCTTCTTGCATCTTCTTACCGCAATGGCACCAGCTTCCACAAATGACTTTAGACATAAGTCATCAATGCCCTTCGTCGTAAGGATAACGTTGGCACCGCTGTTAAGGATTTTTTGGATACGTTCTAAAGTGATTGAAGCTTCTCGTTTGCGAATCGCTTCGAGCTGATCAGGATCATCAATTGTAACATGAACGCCAAGGGCCATTTTTGTTTTTTGTAAATTCATGTCGAGACAGGCAATTTTGGCTCCAGTGATCTTTGTCTTCATTGCTAGAGCTTAGAACATATACTTATGTGATATATACCTTGACTGGCAACAGTGCAATTAAGGGCGTAGCCCTTAACTAATATCGATTCGAGAGCACTCTGACCATGTGCCTTCAAAATATTTACAGCTTTTACTGGATACCGCACTTCATTACGGTTGTTTGTAGCTTTGACATATTGCATAGCATCGACTACCATATTTGCGAAGAAATCCGAATCACTTTGAAAATCAGTGAGACTATAGGTGGAAAATCAGACCTCCCAATAATTTTACTCGACATTGAAGTCTTTGCAACGTTAAGAAGACACTCTTTTCCAAGACTCTCAACAGAGTTGCTCATAACTTCGATGATATACTTGGTAGCTTCTCTCAATGCTAATCGATAACCGGTAATAATGGTAGTAGGATGGATGTTATTCTTGACCAATTCATTCGCTCTCCGCAAAAGCTCCGCTGCAACAAGAACGACAGAAGTAGTCCCGTCACCCACTTCTTTGTCCTGCTGCTGGGCTAGTTCAACGAGAATGCGACCTGCAGGGTGTTCAACGTCGAGAAGGCTGAGAATAGTAGCTCCATCATTTGTCACTGTCACATCCTGCTCGATTAATGATCATCAGAACGACTCGATCATACTCCGATATCATCTACAAGCATTTTGTCCAGTCCAACCGGCCCGAGCGATGATTTTAAAACATTTGCAATAGATTGAGTAGCCAAAACTAAAATTAATTCTTGATCGATCTTTTAGGTTCTTTTGTACCGTTTTGGTTTCGAATGTCCTCCGCATCTGTTTTGATACCGGCGAGAAAATTCGCGCGTTCACCCTGGAACATTGTAGCTGTTGTAGCGTTTCAGGAATCGATATTCAGACCTCAGGCGCTGAGGAGAAGTACTCTCGGTTCTTGGACTAATTGATGGTCATGAGAATTAAGGGCATATAACAAACAACTCTTGAATTTAATTAGACCTGCAGTTTATTCTTGTTTGACTATTCTTGTAGAAGATTAAGCGAACCATAATGCATCTTCTAGCTTCTTCAACTTTCAATCAAATGACAGGAAGGTGGCAAAGATCTTATAGACATGTCTGGCATCTCCAAGACACTAATTAGCCCGCATGGCTTAGTGGTATAGCGTCGCTCTCGTACTACGACAAGCGAAGATCGCTGGTTCGATTCCGGCTGTGGGCAGTATTTTATACATGCACTAGTTCATACGGCATGTTCCATCCTTTTCCCTAGCCTTGATTATCCTCACTATTACATTACATCTTAGACCGCTACTATAGCACCTAATTGTACTATATCTTGACAAGATGGATGCTATAGTAGCGGTCTAAGATGTAATGTAATAGTGACAAATAGTGGCTAAAGTCCTCAAATGTCTACAGAGTCAAGAAACTGGAGGTGTGAATGTACAAAATGTTCTCTACATGAAATTTATCAAAGCAGAGTCTTGTTTGTAACTCTTCTTTCAAACATCTTGACCTCAACCAGATCAATATTATTCTATAGGCTTCAGAGCTTCGTTTCCTGTCGAGATCCATCTATACAATAAGGTAAATCCTGAGAACAATCATACCACTCAGTGTCCTAGTCGGCTGCCTGTCTATCCTCCGTTCCTCAATATTCGAGTTTCCGTCTCTGCAGAGGCTTTGCGACCTCAAAACCAAATGGTGCTGTGAATTTCGTAACTGCTGGACAAGTAATCGAAGCGACTGAATGTCTTCCCGTGTTCTCAACGTTTCATTCATGGATGTTACACTCTGCTTGATTTCCGATAATTTGATGTTTTGGCCTAGATTCTCAATTTCTCCACGTATATGCTCAACTTCAAGAAGAACGTGATTTTGATTTTCTAAGAAAGGCCCCTTGAATACTGACTCTAAGTTGAAGATCTGATCTTTCAAAGCTCTGTTCTCTAATTCGAGATGTTCTATTTTAGATCTTTGAGTTTCGAGGAAAGGTTTAAGAGAAACCAAAATACACGACATTTTATGAGTTTCTAAATCTTGTTGTTTGCCATGCCAGCGGCAACCTATTGATGTCGCTAAACAACTGGTTTCAATCTCTGGACAGTCGACCAGGCGATGTTGACGATACTCGGATGGCTCAAGAGAACTTTGACAATGCCAACAGTCTGTGGGCGGAAAGGGTAGCTACTGGGTTAAATTGTACAGCATCCTTGTCAGAAGTATACTTTAGCCGATATCTTCTCCGTACAATCGGGTATGGTTTCCACTTCCTTGGAATTCTGTTTCATTTTGCCATCTATTTTTCCAAACTCACAGTCCTGCAGATGATATTTGAGCAGATACCGCTTCATACTCTTTCCGCATTTCGAATTTATGCATCGAACTTCCAGATCGTCCAATAAGTTTGAAATAACTCTATGAACTGGCTTTAGATCTTCGTCATTCATTGGACGCCTGTCGACTGGACATGTGCTGGAAGTATTGAGGGCCGTAGTGATACAGATTTGGCAGAAGATATGTCTATCAGGTATCAAGGTCATAACATGCTGGTGGATATACCCGCATTCTGTCTGAACAGGCTCCACGAAGACATTTCGACATATTGGACATACAAGATGGTCGCTTGGCTCAAGTTTATAAGTAACAGAGTGCAAATCGATCATTGGGGTTTCCAGGTTTTCGAGGTTTGAGGTTGCGAGATATATTGACATCAAAAACCCTCAACTCGGTGTAAACGTGACTTTAACCTATCGGCGTCGATGAGTGCAAATGCTGAGAGAGAATGGACATATAGAGGTAGAAAGAAATCTGGGATAAAAAAAACTAACTCGCAAGCTGTCCTGAAAAGTTTCACGGAGTTTTGTATCAAATTTCGTGGAAGATCACATAGATAACTTTAAAGTCACAGTTGCATTACATACAATCCTACACTCTAGGAATATTTATCCTGCAGGTAAGTATTATAGACATGGATCTGAAAGACAGAGCTATTCATTCGAGCAAGAAAGTACAACTCACATGTCCAACAATGTCGGCATCCGACTTTATGCCAGTGGATCCGGGATGCTGTACAGTGCTGCACAGAAGAACTCGAAAAGGTAAACATGCGAATTTCCAATAGGTCTCACAAAGAAGGGAACCGTCAGCCGTATCAGCATCGTGATACTTTCCACGGCAGATATTCCTTTTGAGAGATTCATTTTCGATGTCTCCGGATTTCCAGACTTACCTCAGAATCAGTTCGATATTCCGTATATATATCTGCAGGTCCTTTCTGACAGTTGAGAATAGAGAATGCCAAGATGTCACCCTTTGACCTAGAAGAACAATACAGAGCAGCTATAGTGCGTCTGGGAGTATGCGAAGCAACTCTCGGTACCCTACCTGAAGACTGTACATTTACTATTACAATTGAATTGCGACAAAAAGCCAATTATCCTCATTCTGTGTGTCCAGTGAGTTTTTCATTTTTCTGATCAAATAGTCTACCTCGTGGCTTCCTGAATCGCAGCGCAATGTCGGTACAAGCTACTCCCAGGACGTGACAACGATACCGCTTCGCAGTGTTACCTTTGGTGACGCTATCCCTTTTGAACTTTGGATCGAGGAATCTGTTGCTAAAAGCAAACTGAAAGCTTCAAAATGAATGGAAATATGGGAAGAGCATGAAACAATGGCCTAAGACGTTCTTAGTTCACTCTCAAGAGTCATGGAACAGTTTCCATATCAGCATCCAACTTAACAAAGCAAACCACAACATACTTTATGAATACCCACGGAATGGTTCCTGTATTTCCCAGAATAGGGCTTGACGTACCTCGCTGGAAAATATGAAATCTTTTCTATCGAGAGGGCTTTTCTCAAAAGACAGTGTTGGTGTATGAGGGGAACAATGGTGAACCCCATTGACCTCCTTTAATTTCCAAACGAGGTAGAATCCTCAGTGAGAAGCAGTCCCACAGAATCAAATGAACAAACATTTCAAGCCTTTAGTTTAGGTGATTCCCAGAAGTTGTTAAGGCAAAGGCTGGGAGAGGACCTTGATTAGACGATGGAGCGAAAAAAAATGCAGTTTAGATGGATGAATGCGCATGTCGTCGACTCTGAAGGAAAAGGAGATTTGCAAAAAAGAGACCAATGCATGTTAATACCTTGGTCTTAAATTTTCCCATAAAACATATGAAATCGAGACTGCCGGTGCGACTTTCAATAAATTCGGCAGCAGTCCGCGAAACAACCCTCTATATCCCTCATTCTTAACAGTCTTCTGAAAAACGTCACGGATCCCAGCGTATTGTTGACAATGAGCCGCAGTTCCTTGTGTTTGTAAACTATAAAAGTGAATTTTATGCATCGAAAGGAGTCAAACCGAGTTCGCAAGACATTCAGGGGATATACCAGACTTGCTATATCTTAAATGAAATGCACCTGAAAAGGGACGTACCTCCGATGCTCCCACTTAATGCACCGATCCCCAAAACTACGAAATTTCCTGGTTGGACTTTTCTCTCGGGGATCCTCAGACGCTTCGCTTTGGCTTTGATATATGCTTTTTTTAATCCTTCAAAGGTCCCTAGATCGATGGCTGTAATATTAACAACTCTTTGTCTTCAAAGAGAGTACCAGCGTATGGAAAAGTTCCTATCAAGCCAACAGGCAAGCCTCGATAGAAATTCCTTATGCCGCCATTTGACCACATACTCTTCACTATCATGCAAAGAAGTACATTCCCCCGGTCTCCGCCTTGTACGCATTCGCATTGCAAACGACTAAACCTAAGATTGCTTCCGAAGAATAGGAATATACAATTTCAGGGTATCGACTAAACAATGAGCCTGCTTTTCCTAGTGGATTAAATACTCGGATAGATAGCAAACTGGGACACAGAGCCGGCTAATCCACCTGCTAAATATCCAGACAGACTAGACAAATCTCCTAAACTCTCGCGGGGTAATCCTTCCATTTGCGCAAGGACCCGTTTCGAAGCTTCGAATACGCCAAATTTGATTGCACTTTCCGGGAATATTTTGACCACGTTTAATCCATTACCCACAAAAAAACTCCTCATACCGCCGCCCTCGCGATATATCTGAATCATCGCTTTGAGAAGATTCTTCGACGGCACATAGACTGCTTTGGATATTCTGGATTTCATTGTAGAAGAGATCCGTTTTTCCGAAGACGTTTGCGAGATAAGGTATACTTTCAATCTGAAAAGAAATTAGGTGCGGACATTCAAGACATATTAACCGATCGAGTGGAGCTGTACATGTTCTACTCACCGCTCCAGCGATACCTCCGGCTATAAAGTCGCCCATTCCATGAAGCGCCTTATCGGATAAAGTGATATCTCCTTCTGACGACATATGAGTTGCTTGATAATACGCATATACCGCATTAATTGTTAATGATGAATGAGGTGTAAACTTTTATTAGCCGCAGGTTGATCAGGATCATTGTACCAACAAGAAATCTCTCCATTCTTCAAACGTTATCTCTCCATCGTTATCAGTATCCACGCTTTTAAAAAAAGCTTGTAAATTTTTCTTCGACACTGTGACGCTGGCTTGTAGTAACGCATGTTCGACTTCCTCCATTGACAAGTTTCCATTTCGATCTCTATCAATACTCTGAAATAATTGAAACAAATGCATCTCGCTCTTCTCCATGAAAGTCTTAAACTCGACAAACTTGACATTAATTACCCCAAGTAAATACCAAGGGTTCATGCTGTGACTCTACCATCCCCGTCAAGGTCTGCGCTTCGAAGAATTTCTTTAAGCACGCCTTGATCGTCTTGCAAAGGGTGGTTAATTTTCTTCAATCCCTCTATTAGCGAACTGAGATCGAGGGAATCTTCCTGTCGGGTATTGAGTTTGTCGTACAACTGTTTGATTCTGACATCCCGGTCTTTCTGAGATTCCTTTTGCGGCCGCATGTCATGCCATTTTCCAAAAATATTAGGGAGAGGTATACGGATTTGCCGATAATTCGAAAGATGTTATTGATGCACCTGTCTTGCGGCACGTGACTCTGATTCTGCCAAAAGGCCGATCAAGGCATTTATGTTGAATATTGTGTAATGGCTGCAAACTACTGGACATCGAGCCAAAGGCACGAGCCAGAGTCAGATATTTTTCTAAGGGCATAGATTGAAATGGCAGTTAACAAAGACACAGCTCGAGCATACGCGGCGAGCCGATTTACTGTTTTGCCAAGAGGACGACTTGCGCCTAGTCAGAATATATCTCTATTCGCGTATAACGAATCCATAATCTGCTCTAATATGCAGTGATTCAGCGACTCGGTAGAAGGCTTCAGCTTCGCCAGCAGCCGATGGCAACAGCAGCTGTATACATGGCGCGATTCTACACAAAGTAGCCACTTGTACGCAACTGCATTCTGATCTGCGAACAGAGTTGCAATCAGAGAAACAAATCCTTATCTTGTCTGTGCAACCTGCGTATACATTGCTTCTAAAATGGAAGAATGCCCTCAGCATATCCGCACAGTTGTCAGTGAAGCAAAGAGTCTCTGGCAAGGTATATTCGCGGACACATGGTGGAACTGATCAAGGCAGACTATGTAACCCTTGACTCCTCTAAACTCGCCGAGTGCGAGTTCTATGTCATCTCAGAAATGAGCAGTTATTTAATCATACATCATCCATATCGAACGTTAACCCAGTTGAACAAACCACTGGATCTCTCGCCTGAGGAAACTCAGACATCTTGGTCCAACTCCTGCAAAACGCTTGGCTAAGCATTAGGGCAATTATCAATGATTCATATATGACGGATCTTCCCCTTCTATATCCACCGCATGTTATCGCCCTGACAGCAATCTATCTCTCTATTGTTCTTCCCAACGTCCAGATGTCAAAATCAGGAATAACTTCCACATCGCTAGAATCACGCAATAACGACAAAATGATCAGTTGGTTCGCGGATAATGGCGTCGAGATGGAGAGTATTGTGAATTGCACTCAAGAAATGATCAGTTTTTATGCTATTTGGGAGACATATATTGAGAAGGATTTGAAGGATTTAGTTGCCAGAATGATGGCCAGATGAGATGAGCACCAGGGTCGGGACGTTTTGCTGAGTTGGAGCATATGGTCATATTTGCATGTATCTCGAAGCATTTTGGCGTTTTGGATTACGTGTCAATGAATTCTTTGCTATATATCAATTTTTTACACAAACGAGCTTATATTGAGAAAGGAAGGGGGATTCTTCGAATATCCCATCTTCAGTTCCGGATACTGTAACGGCGTCTGTCCGATATCTTGCCTCAATTCAGATGGATCAAGAGCTATACTTGGCCCTAGCCAAGAAGCTCGAACTGTGTGATCAAGAATTTCATATCGAGTCAGTGGCTATACAAGTGAATGACCGTGATAAGGAAAGATGAAATACATGTATCAAGACGCTGAGATCCCCTCGATTGAGTTCCATCTTATCCCGTCAGCTGCTATGACCTATCACATGTCGATACGTATGAATGAACCTTGGCGAAGCTTTCTATAGGGACCCATATTTCGTAACTTCCCTATAACGTCAAGAAACTGGCCATTTGATAAGATGCCATGGGATGAGGACCAACTGGTGAGCTGTTCCACGTCTCTAGAGGAACAGCAGTGAAAAAGCCCTCATTATTCAGCTGCTGAATATTGTCTCGTAGTCTGAGTGCTGCCTCCTGATATGCTGTATCACTTATTAACGTGTCATCACAACGCTAACCACTTGCATTTATTTTTGCCAACAAAAAAATAGACGTGAAAGTGCCATTCTTTAATCTCAAATGGGACAGATGGAGAATTTGGTATCGTCGTGAGAGGCATTATATTCATAAGCATGAAAAAAAGATCTACACCAGAAGAGATAAATGACACCCACCAGTCCATTCCCGATAACCCCAGCGGAACGAACAAAAAAAGCATAAGAATGAATGAATGAATGAGAAACAAACCCACACCGACACAATACACAAGAAAAAGAAAAGAAATAAATGCCAATCCAAATCCTTGTAACATACAACATGAAAGTCCGTGAAAGTATCTTCAGATTTTTTCGAGGTGTTGAAGGAGTGTCAGGAATTCAGTAGAATTTATGGCGCTGCGAACGCATGGGGGTATTATTCACACTAACTGTAGAAGAGGAACTGGATACCGGACGCCCGCTACTTGGATTGATGATAGGAACAGCGGCGCTGCGGGCTCTAGAGGCAGGACTTGACGGCGACTTGCTCCGCTGAGAACTGGTCTCCCAGTATCTGTTCAGCTACAACATCAACAGGACGCGTATGAGCAGAGGCGGACCTGGTCTGCGGAGAGCATATGTGGGCCGCAGAATTCAAAATCGTCCTCGTCGGAAAAGCCCAATGCGGCTTCGAGACGGTGCATGTACTGGGTATCTAGGACGAAGGTAAGAGTGTACGCATAGTGGTGGATGGGGATACCAGCATGGCTGTAGGAGTTGGTGTGGTGCGGAAAGCGGATGGAGCGTTCTGTAGAAAGCATGAGGCGAGAACAGCGGGTTGTGGTGGAGAGCGGCGGCGGGAGGGCGATGTTTTTAAGGCGCGAGAATGTGGCGAGCCAATCAGAGCGCGCGTGGTCAACGCCTCTCCGCCCCACTGCTACTGCCGTCGCTCGCTGCTGCGTGGACTGTATGTGCTCTGCATGGACTGTATGCGCCGTATATGCTCTGCATGGACTGTATGCAGTCTGCAGCGTGCCACAGACACTGCATTCTCTCCTCCCGCTCTTTTGTGGATCGCTCTCCTCCATCGCTAGCTCCTTGAACAGCGCATGCCGGGATGGGTTGGTTCGGATTGGTACGTTATCAGAATGTTCTATATATATACATGTCCACTATGCCTAGAGATCTTCAGCAGGGGTATATGCACATGAATTCCCAAGGTATGGGCTCCATAGAACAGTCCCTGCACCAATGCTACGCTGTTCTCCTCTGGGTCGATGCGGGCGATGTTATCGTCATGTTCGGCACTCGGGGAAGTTGAGGGACAGGTGGCGCGTTGCCAGGAGAGAATAGCGACCCCTGAATTGTTTCTCTTAGCAACGATGCCCGCCAAGCAAGGCTATTAGGGCGAGGAGATGCCTGTTTAGCACGGAGACGGCGGCGTCGCGCTGCTTCCGTCTCTTTGTATTCGTTGCCATTGATACCAAAGAGCCTTTTGATGCAGAGTCTCTTTAATGCGGCTGAAGTCGTTAGAGTAAAATCTCTGATTGACCTGCGGCGTTTTTGGGGAGGCTGTTCATTTTCAGCGGACACGTCAATCCTGGAAAAAGGGTTAATTTGCTTCATGCAAAGAATTGCATACGTGGTTACTGACGGGGAACGGGGTCTCTTTAAAGACGACCATATGGACGCCGAAGACGATGTCGAAGTGTTTCTTGACAAGTCCGACATTCTTTAGCAGGGCAGTGATTTGTTAATTCGTGGCAGTGGGGAGGATTGGAGGACAAAGCAGAAAAAATACGAGCCAACCCCGATGAATGCGTCTGGACTTTAGTTCCATATTTGTTTGTAGTCGTTGAACCTTTCAGCCTTTTTTCGCATGCCTACCTTAGTAAGTCTCACGATCTTTCAGTCTCGACATCTAAATGCTTGGTTCAAGAAAGATCATGTGAAACGATAAGAATCCTGGAATAATGTATTTGGATGGTCTTATACAATTTCCGCTATAATTCAGGGGTACATGATGGTTGAAGGAGCTGGAACTTGGTCGTTGTACTTTCCAGTCTCATTCGGGCTTGAACAGTTGATTAAGCAAATTGAAACGTCTATCATTTGTTGAGACAGTTTATTTTGTGGAACATCTTTCGAATTGTAGGATATGTCAGAAATTTGACAGAGAGGCTCTAATTAGTCGTACGTTTCCCCCTTTTGCACTCAGTCTTAAAAATTGATCGCAGGCAATTCAAGTGAACTTAACAGCTCTCAATGTTCTTCAAGCTTCCGCCCAAATTCTGTAATTTCTCGCCTTTATTGTGTGCTAAGACATCACTACTGATTACTTTTTCAGTAGTCAAAGTCCTAACATATCTGTAGATCGTCTGTTGGCACTTACTTGCCTCCATAGTTGAGTATTTGTGTGCAGATCCAACAATCGAAAAAACCATGCAGAACTATCCTAGCAAAACTCTAGCATAATTCTGTGCATAAGTGTTCCAAAGTTGTTCTTAGCTTCCCCTGATGTCATATATTCTAAAAACTAGACTCTACGATATCGCCGCTTTCTTAGTTCTCTGCAGAAAGAGTGTGACCTTTTAGTCTTTCTTTTTATTTCAAGAAAACCTGTATTTATAGGGAGTCTTCTGCACCATCGGCGACCTGCTTTCGCAGTACAATGGCGCTGATTTCTGTTGCTACTCGAAAGAGACTCCTCTGTAGATGACATCTCGACTCCTATTCCTCTTACTTTCTGAATCACCGAGCTGTCTCGTGTTCAAGAGGAGAGACAAAACAACAGCTTATCAACTCAAAGATTTTTCAAATTTTTCAGATTCCTCTAAGTTCTTGGTATGAGCGAGTCTATTCCTTTCACTCTCGTGAGCAGGCCTCATGTTTCTTTACCTCTGGTATCCATCTAAGATACGTTTTTAACCGCTGAAGATTTCTTTGACAGGTGCTTTTGCTAATGCGCCTTTTCAGCAAGCCAGCAATGAGCAACCGGAGCGAGAATATTATTTTGGCCTGAAGTTTAGTCAAGACCATCTAACTATTGAGGCAACGTTGGCGGCGCAACAGGTTATTATCTGATGCGCATATTTGAGGATAGAAAGAATCTATCATTTGCTAGCGAGCATAAGTTCATATGAAAAAGGATCTATATATAGCATACACAGAGGGGTCTGGACGATCCCTTTTGTAAATCTGGCTCCAAAGCGGACATTTTCCAACACATTTCCTTTAATGAATGGAATAAAAATAAGTCTGCAGGAAGCAGGAACACGCGCCAAAGGAATGAAGAATTACATCGTCGTCCAGGTCGACCAACAGGAGAAGGTAATGAAAGCACTTATGGAAGGATCTTGTTACGAATTTCACAGGGTATTTTTCTTCTTGGCGCGTTGATCATTCTTGTGTTTGCTTATGAATATCACCCAGATAGCTTTTAAGAACACTAAACATTCTGGTAATTGATAGGTGGATCGTGGTTATATATACTGTCCATGTTATATAGCCAAGATACCTAAAGTATCCAATATTTTGCGGATCCAAAATAGTTTTTGGCAAGCATTACAAGACATATTTGCAACGATGACTGAAGTTTACTTGTACTTCTTCTTGACCGTTTCTACTGTCTTTCGTTGTAACTCGCTAATACTAGAAACATCCTCTTTATCTGCTTTGATCTAAGTACATGAGATGTGTAATTTGGTTGGGATATACATATGCCTCACTTTCACTGGCCAATTTCTCGTCCCATTTTGGTGCATTTTTCATAAGACTTTCTTCAGACTCATCATTGAGCGATTTCTCTTTGTCCTTTTCAAGGATCTTACAGTGAGTTCACTTGCTAATTTCAGAGAACAAGCACATGAGGATCATTATTGGACATATAACTAGATACCCCATTAACACTGACTGGGTCGTAGAGTATGTACCTTCCAGACGAACCGTACCGCATGACGGTAGAATATAACGGACTGACACGACTACGGAGAGTGCGAGCAAGGGCAGAGAGAGACATGTTAACGCACCACTGCTGAAAAGATAAGCCATTTATATATACATAATGAGTGGGGATGGGTTTGACATGACGTCATTATTGGGCAATGGCAGAATCTGGGTAAAACTATATGGCATTCACGTAGTCCTCTGGTTGCATCTATCGAATTCATATGCGACCAGGGAACTACGGTATGATACTAACCTCCATGAGATACTACATCCAGGGTTATCGTCGCTTAAAGTGTACGCAGTTGATGGCGGCGGGAGAGCGAGCGAGAGAGGCGGGCGGGAGAGCGAGGCGGGCGGGAGAGCGAGGCGGGCGGGAGAGCGAGGCGGGCGGGCGGGAGTTTGCAGCAGATTCACAAATAAAGTGGCGATAGTATATCGGTCAAAATTCGCAAAGATTTGGTGTAATCGAGAGCAGTGGAGCATCTATGATGTAAAAATAGCAATATTAAAAGAGATGAATACCCAGTCCAGAGGTAGTATTGTTCCAAGAACAGATCGTTGCTTAGCAGACCATCATTTCAGCGATACTGACTAAATTATTCAATCAATCAATCCAAGGGCCTTGGATTGGGATTGATTGATTGATGTGTGTCCGTCTCGTAAACCTCCATATCTTCCGACATGACCACCTTTAAGAGCGATCCCGTCATCTCCCATTTAACCCTTCTCGCCGACTCCGTTCTCTACAGTTCCATTCAGGAATACAATCGTTTGAAATCCCTGTCACTAGAACCATCGCAGCAAGACAAAGACGAAATTCAGAAAGGTCTGGAAACACTTCGGAACGGAGTGCGAACACTCGAAGAGGAACAGTCTCGCTTCGAGCAATCAGGAGACCGCTATCCATCCAAACAATTAAAGGAACGGGAAGACTTGTTGATACGACTACATAATCAATATGATAATCTTGTTGGAATGTTGGACGGAGAAATTCATCAGGGCTCGCTTCAGTTGCCTCCAACACGAGCTGTTGCAGAAGAAAGGTTATCTGCAACACGCCCTGCAATGTTTACTTGAACAGTTTTTTTCAACCTGTTGCAAAGAAACAGGTTAGATTCCGAGAAGAAGCGGAGGAAATGGAAGATCATGAAGTCCTCCAGTTTCAACAGCAAATAATGAACGACCAAGATATTTCACTGGATCACTTGTCCGAGAGCATCGGTAGACAACGCGATTTGAGTTTGCAGATAGGAAATGAGTTGGAACACCATGGTGAAATACTAGAAGAAATGGATGGACTGGTGGATCGAAGTCAGAGTAGATTAGATATCGCCAAGAGAAGGTTGAGGAGGATATCCCAGAAAGCCAGAGACAACGGTAGAGCTCTCTTACTAGAAATCAATAACGCACCAGGTCAAATTACCACCATCGTGATCTTAATCGTGATACTATTGGTTTTGATCATGGTGTTTAAATAATTATCATTTCGGATTTCCGCATTGGTCTGGTACATCGAACGATTTATTTAATTTATGTGCTGGATGTTTTCACATATAGACCTTGATCCTCCTGCCCCTTGACTTGGATATCTCCTCAGTCCAACTCATATAAATCAAACGGCGACACGATCCTAATTGGCGCAAGCTAAATCGGCTAAGCACAATATCGGGAAGAAGTGAATACCTCGGGAAATTTCTTGCCTAACTCCATCGCCAGAGGAAGTATATCGTGTGGATTACACAACATGTTCCTAATAGTAGCACGATGGACAATATTTCTGGATCCATCCATAAAAGCTTTTGGGTAACTGGTTTGTTGACATTTAGGATGATATGCTTCGTGTTGTCGATATTGCTCCACTGCTTAAAGGGAAAACTCTTGGATTATTGAACTAGCTACACACTGGAGAGGGTTGATATATCTCGAAATTTTCAGGTGATCCTCTAGCAATCATTGTGAAGTCCCAATCGAGGTATCGATTATCTCTCTGCTGTTGTTCATTCAAGGAAGAGAGAAGTTGAGGTTGATTTTGATAAATTGTTCCAGACAATTGGTCAGTGAGAACGGGTCGAAGTCCAAGTATAATTTCGTCGTCGCTCGAACAACTACGCGAATAATCGAAAGGGCGTTTGGATCCTTGACAAGAATATGCTCCATAAAAGTCGTTGTGAAATTGCTATTAGCATCAAGAATACGACGTTCAAGAAAAAAATGAGTTCACCCATTTTTTGGAATCTTTCCACCTTTCTGCGGGAACCTGTTTTCATTCCCATCTGGTCATCAAAATCACGAAGGATCCAAATATTCCCGACTAGACCCTCTTCAACGTCAATTTTATTCGGAATTCTGATCTTCATAATTCGATTGTCGTGGATGCCATCCTCAATTTCAAGCTAATTTCTATTCAACACTAAGGATAATAATAGTGCAGGTGTGCTGGTTGGTCTCGGAGTTGTGAAGATATGATATGGTGGAGAGACAAGCGGCTAAGGACGTTGCCATCGCTCAATCCTTCTCATCCAGCCTTCTATCAGGGTAAATTTCAAATATTGAATGTCAATATGTGAAAAGGCGTTTCCTTAACTTTTCAAAAGTAAACGAAGCTCCCGATATCGATTAAATATTTTGGATTGGAAAAATAGTGAAAAATATGCACGTATCTCTTAAATTCAAAAGAACTGGTCACAGCGTAAGCGATGAATCAGAGTATACTCCGATGATCTCGGTCAGAAACCTTCTGGTTGATCATCAATTATCTGATGACGATGGGCCCACGACTAAATATTGAAACGAAAAAAGTAGAATCCATGTTTCTACAGAAGCGAATGTAAATGCATCTGAGTTTCTCGTTCATTGCCGGATTATCTGAAGAACCCGAAAGACTTCCATCTATTTAGATGCTTTCCGACCCAGGAATTAATTATACCATAACGCCAGTAAAAACGATATATAAGCCCATTTTTCGATCAGAAATTCTCTTGAGGCTGTCTAGTATGTCTAGCAGCCTCTCTTGCCTTGCGTTTTCCCTTGAGTATGGCAATATATTCGTCCCGCGCGAGATCATAATCCCTCTGCTTCGAGCTATTCAGCGTAAGTTCAGTTGCTGCAAAATCATGTACTATAATCCCAGACATTTCAACATTTCATTCTTCTTGTCTCCACAATGCCAGATCATAGAAATCAAACGAGGTTTGACACACTCAACGTAGTCTAGCATCTTAGTTACAAAGGCAAATAACCCCACCTTCAACGACTGGTTTGCAGTGGAGCAACGCATTTTTCCTGACTATTTTCCGAACTTCATCCTCATCCGCTGGCGACAGCTGACCTAGATCCAAACGCATGGGTAACCTAAAGTGAAATACTTATGTCGGAGAATCCCGGAAGATATCTCAAAGCCCAGAATACTCACCACCTCAGAGTAATTCCACTCCGCTGTTTAATCACTCAATAATGGCCTCTCGCGTCCCTTCAACCCTCAAATCCTCATTACCTCTAATATCTAAACGTTTTTCCCCGATCAATGTTCCGGTGCTACCGGCAATGACTGCCCTTCGAACCAACAGCACAAGAACCACTCAAATCCCAGATTTTTCCCACTATAAGAAACAAAGCGACATAGACACATCAAGAACCTTCAGCTATATTATGGTGGGAACGATGGGCTTTGTTACGGCTGCAGGCGCAAAAGCGCTAGTTTCCGATTTCGTTTCCAGTTTGGCTGCTTCTGCCGATGTTTTGGCAATGGCAAAAGTTGAAGTCGACTTGTCTACAATTCCCGAGGGACAGAATCTTACCGTTAAGTAAGTAGTTTTATGAAAATATCTAATTGGCAGTTGGAGAGGGAAGCCAGTATTTTTCAGACATCGAACTCAGGAAGAAATTGAGGAAGCTAATCAAGTTGACATCAAGTCTTTGCGGGATCCGCAGACAGATGCTGAACGGGTCAAAAGGCCTGAGTGGTTGGTCATGGTGGGCGTTTGCACGGTAATTATTTCATTTGGAAGTATGAATTGATTTATCAGCATCTTGGTTGTGTTCCAATTGGTGACAGTGGAGAATTTGGTGGGTGGTTCTGTCCTTGTCATGGATCACACTACGACATCTGTAAGATAAATATTTTGGATATTTGGAACTGATCCCGTAGCTGGAAGAATCAGAAAAGGACCAGCCCCATTGAACTTGGAAAATATGTTTACCTTGTTAAGTTCTCCTTGAGCTGATTTTTAGTTACTTCCTGAATATGAATTTATTGAGGAATCAAAAGTCGTTATTGGGTGATAGACAGGAAGCAAATTGGTTGTTGAATAAATGCAATTCATTCATACGGATATTGTAACCCCCATATTGAATGCAAATAACAATGAATATTGACCTTTTCCCAATAATTTATTCTTCTGATAAGGAGATCACAAGAGCTTAAGAATCTAATCTCAAAATAAGAGAAAATGGGCTATCGTCATTATTTTACAAAAAGTAATCTGGCGTTCGCCGAGTAACATGAGGTTCGCCAGTTCTCAGAGCAGGATCGAATTGCAAACTAAACCAGTTATCAGAGAACTAATAATAAATATCAAGGACATACAAGGTGTACTTCATGTTCTCATCAATTTCCATTATTGCAGCTTGGTTGCCACATCGATAACAATAATTCGGAGCAGAAAATATTGTCACGACATTCCGATCCTGAGACCAATTATACCCCTAGTTGGTCAATTTTCCATATCCTATGAAAAAGACACCTCCATAACAAGTTGATGAGCCCTTGCTACAAGTTGGAGTCCATTGTTATGATTGAAAGCCTCGGATATGTCTTGTCCAAAGGTGTAACCGGCACCTCTAGGCGATATTCCCCATCCACACCGATCATCGGGATCACTCCAGAGTAGATCACACATGGGGCCTTCATGAGGCACCTCCTGTACCCGATCAAGCGCCCGTATATGGTCGAGCGTGTCAATACTAGGACTCAACCCGCCATGCAGACAGAATATCTGATCATCGATGAGTGCAGTAAGCGGTAAATAATCAAATAAATCTGTAAAAAACTTCCAAACGTTTGCATTTCCGTACTTTCGAAGGCATTCATCATAAAAGCCATAGACTTGAGTTATTTGTCTGGATTCGTGATTTCCTCTCAAAACAGTGATCCGAGCAGGATAACGAATTTTAAGTGCCACGAGAAGAGTAACCGTTTCTACCGAGTAGTACCCCCTGTCGACGTAATCTCCCATGAAGAGATAATTTGTATCTGGAGAGTTTCCTCCGATCCGAAAGAGTTCCATTAAATCGTGGAACTGGCCATGAATATCGCCGCATACGGTTACGGGACATCGAACGGGCTGTACGTTTGATTCCTCTGAGAGAATCTCTCGTGCCTTGGACAATTAGCTCTATTACTGTGAGAGATGTCCCTTTTCACACAGTCTTTTCACATCTATTTCCGACAGTTGTTTACACTGCATGAGATTCTCTATCCATCCATCGACATCGGAAATACTTGGAGCAGAAGTGGGAATTGAGGAGATAGAAGGAGGTGATTTCGAGTCGTCGGTCATCTTGACATCTTCCATGCTGTAGTGTCTCTATAAGAGGAGTGGTTTGAAGGGTGTCGAGGGGGTAAACAGGTACTGATATATCAAGATAAACGGCAAGCAAGATGCAGAGAAGGTGTATAGATGTAGATGTTGTGACGATGGGAATGGAGATTGGTGTGGAGTGGAGTATTTTGACCAGCCCCAACACGAAGTCTGGTAAACTCGCCATTCAAATCTTACATCAGAAAACAGATAAAACCAAATTCGTCGTTCGTCTAATGCATATCGATACTCCGTTACCCAAAACAAACCAGCGAATTTTATCCCATGTAGACTTTGTTTAATTCAGCTACTTCATGGGCCATTTCTGCCCACCCAAGCTCTCGCTTGCCGAGTTCTTGCTCTTCCCATTTAAGAAGCTCATACATCAAGAGAAGGTTGGGCTGCAAAATGATGTTGAGACCTACATGTTACCCGTTGAATTAGCAGGAAGCCTACGTCGCGCTCGAGCTTGCAAGTAGGCTCTAGGCAAAGATATTCTTGTTCTGCGGACTATTTCCGCGATGCATACACTTGCGCTTCTGGATACTCCAACACGGCAATGGACCAATGTTATCTTACCATTGCGATACCCGTCATCTAGAGAGTCAGGGGTTTATGATAAATGCTGGTACCAAGAAATGCAAGAGCAACCTCCAGCGCCGGGGCAAGATTATCAACCCCATCATCTTGAATATTATCAAGATACATAACTTCAAATCCTTCAGCCTCGCTCCAGGCGACCTGTTCTCCCACACTCAACAGCCTTGAAATCCCCAGCTGTCGAAGCATTTCATGATTATTCGCATGCAGGAGATTTCCCAGGTACATATGAGGTAAAATACGACTTGGAAAACTCCCATTGAAAGGCTCACAAAACCATTCAGGATGGGGAATAGCTTCCTTGGAGTTTGGCGATGCAGCTAGGAGATGCGGTTCTAGAGCCTTTACAAGCCTCAAATCGGTTGGAAATGCGAAAAAGTCCCGGCGAAGATCTCGGTGGAGTTTAACCCAAGCTTCGGATACGCACCACCCGTATGCATAGATACAGTAACAGATGGCGAGGAGACTGGATTCGGTATAGCCATCCCCACAATGAATTAGGATTTTGAATCCTTCCGTGGCTCGGTCATACAACCACTTACAGCTCCGAACGATTCCTTCAAATTTATGTGTTTCAGTTGCCTCAATGCTAGCCGATGCAGGAAAACTAAATAGTACTGTAGAGCAACCGTCGAGCGCGCTAAGCACTGATTGAAGGCGCTCAATCGTGGGGATTGTGGCACTATCAGAAGGTTCGATGCATATTTTATAGCGTCTCTCACGAGCGTTAAGTTCAAAATCGGCAAAGTTACCCAGGTCGACGTTGTTGGCAATGGATGTTGCAGCGGTAAGAATACGCATTTCCTCCCGCTCTGTGTTGAAGAAATCAAGCTTATAAGGGGTGGCTCCGTTTTCTATCTGACCACAAAGAGTAGGGAACATGGATTCAAAGACCGAAAATGGTTCTCAGAAATAAGTGCCCCTATTCCAAGGAGAGTCATACCAGTGACAACGAATGTGGAGTAAGTCAGGGCTGAGTTGTGGTCATTCTTCCACTGGGCCTGGGCAGCGGATAGCCGCGCAGCAACCGCCATGACTGCATTCTTGCTCCGGCCATAGACCACGATGTCCGACACGGTGGCCCATTTGACGTGCTGGATGTTGAAGTTTCTCAGACCCACGCCTTTCACAGGATCCACGTCCAGGAACAAGTCTTGATCCTTTTGCAGGATGTCGTCTGGGTTGAAGGACATGATGAGCCGTCCGGGACCATCCACGTGGATGACTGTGAGGCCTCTAACGGGCGGCGGATTGAGCATGTCTGTGTTTATGGCGGTGAGGAACTGCAGCTGGAGGAGGTTGTGCGGATGGAGGCCATGCAGCCAGGGAAAGACGGTGTTTGACTCGGGAAGGGGTTCCTGCAACGACTGGATATATGCATTTGCAAGAACAGATGCAGACACGCCCCGGACAGCAGGACTCGCTTGCAGCAGCGGATGCCGGTCAGGGGGATGCAGCACTGTTTTCTTGAGCAGCAACGGCGGACTTGCAGGCGGCGTAACAGGCACACTAAACGGGTGTTTAAGTGCGGAAAACGCGGTGGACGCAATGGTTGAGCGGGACGAGGGCAAAATAGCAGCAGCCATGAAGGAGCAAGTACAGAAATCTGGGTGTACGGTGAGATCCGGAGGCAAATGTGGTGTAGCGTTTGTGGCCAATCCCTGCTCTGCGCTAAAACATGCTAGCCGGCGCTTGTGTAGGTGAAGCATCCTCGGCCGTTCTTTCGGTTCTTGAGTGGGCATTGACACCCACGTCTAGCCCAACCGCCCTCCACATACATCGTCGCTTCAGTCTCGGTTGGAGCTCTCCATTGCCACAGGATGCAACTGGTCATGGCGAAGAAGAAAATACGGACTCTTGTCTTGGACCTACACGTTAACTTGTTCTGTCATCATTAACCTTGTCTCATTAATATCTCTTTTTGTCAAAGTATTTCACATCCCTCATTGCGACTCACGCATGGACTCAGCATTCAAAAATTTGAGAACTACTAGAATCTGCCCTTTCCACAGTGAAGAGCATATAATTGCTTCGGATCTTCAAATTCTCAAGTCTTTAACATTATGCTAATGGAATATCTGAGCGGAATGGAACGAGCGGGGAAATTGTTAATCTTGCAGTTAAGGTCTTGGTCACAGGGCTTGCAAAATAGTCCACTTTATTTGCGTTAAATAATATAATTTCATTTGTCTCAGAAAACATCTGAGGGCAACATGGCCGAGCGGTTAAGGCGTGAGACTAGAAATCTCATGGGATTTTCCCGCGCAGGTTCAAATCCTGCTGTTGTCGACAGACTTTTATTCCGTTCATTTTTGATGTATCCAAAGATTTAGACCTATATTACTTTAGTATAGCTCTAGCTTACTTATTGCAAAGAAGAATTGCAAGGGCAGCATGGCTGAATGGTTTAGGCGTCACCTCTCAGGAATACCTATGCAACTTGAAATCCTGCTAACAGATATTTCTTTTAGACAATTTGCGGGTTTCTTAACTGTTATAACTTAACCCGATACTTCAAGCCTGTAATAACCAAATAATTTATATTTGCAGGAAAAGAGATCCTTCTGTGATGGCGACGGCGTAACGGATGAAGGCATGTAGCACCCTGATTGCTGGACAAATAAAAATGATGTTTGAGGATGATCTCTGAAGAATAGAACCTATTGAATTTATAGTACTCAGATTATGAAGACAATAACGAAAACGAAGCTTGTTCGTGAACAATTATTTTTGCACAAAGATGATTTCATTCATTTCATGTTACTCGGCAATCTCACTCCATAATTTTTACTGCTCCCAACATGCACAATTGGGAATGGCCCTATCTGCCTGGGCAAAAAGTTTCTTATATTGCCATCCTTTGGCGTCAAATTTCTGGTCGATAGCAGCACCTAGTCTCCCAGCGTAAACTTCTCTGTCAGTGTTAGTGCCCGGAAAAGCCACGGGTTTTTTCCTGTGACAAGCGATACCAAAGTACTATAGATCTCTAAGGCTGCGTTCGCCAGCCACACAAAAAGAATATCTCCATTTTCTAAAACAGGGAATATCATACTTGTTGGTGGAAATTAACATTTTGCGAACTATATTCTTCGTAAACGCCACTAACCGCGTTCGCCGCCACAGTGAAATAAAATATTACCTTTTTGGTCAACGCCACA
>LXFE01002958.1:0-22402 GCA_001929475.1 Neolecta irregularis DAH-3 | reverse complement strand
GTGGCGGCCCGCACCCCCTGCTCGCCACAGCCCCAGCCACACGGCCGCCACACTACGAAGTGGACAATCCGAATCGCGTTCTCGGCAAACGCAAGTTGCAAGAGCTGGTGCAGCAAATTGACCCCCACGAGCGATTGGACCCCCACGTCGAAGATGTATGCACTCTCTTAGATCTAACCTTCAAAAAACTTACTCACCTCCCAGTTCCTGTTGGACGTGGCAGACGAGTTCATCGACTCGGTCATCACTTTTGCCTGCCGTCTTGCTAAACACCGAAAGTCTACTACGCTAGACGTAAAAGATGTCCAGCTCCATCTCGAACGCAACTGGGGCATCAGGGTGCCCGGCTATGCGCCAGACGAGGTTCGCCCCGTCAAGAAACACATCCCCACACACGCCTACCAGCAAAAGCTCAATGCCATTGCCCAGACAAAGGTCGAACATTGACACATGTGTATGCATCTGTTGTTTTGTAGATATGCTCCACCTATTCGGCCTAATCACTACCCATCTGCTGTTAATGCGAAATGTACTGGAATACAAAGCTGACATCCGCTATTCCCGTCTCCTGCCTCAACAGCAGGTCCTGAATCTTTTCCAAACACCCATTCGTAAAATGGTTCCAGCTGCTCGTATCTCCATAGAGAAAAGCGGGCGCCTTGACAAACTGCTTTCCATTTTTGCATCGTTTGCATTTAAACGTTTCGTGCGTCTCGCACACAGTACCCTTTTGGTATTCAAACAACTGTCGAAGGTTGTCAAGTGAAAAGTGCCTTTCAACGTCTTGTGCTTCGTCAACCACACAAGACGAAAGCGATTGTTTGTGAGACTGACGCTGAAAGATCTTTTCTTCAATCGTCCCAGTAGCAATGAATCGGTATACAAAACAATCCTTGCGTTGCCCATCTCGCCATACTCGAGCAAGCGCCTGCTGGTCAGCCGCGGGATTCCAATCTTTTATCAATCAATCTCGCTTATTTGAATTTAAATATACCTGGGTCAAACAGAATAAGCCGATTTGCACCAATCAAATTGAGCCCACATCCACCCGCCTTGCTACTCAATAAAAAGATAAATTCGTCTCCTTCTGGGTCATTAAACTTGTCAACCAATTTTTGACGTTTATTGACGTTCATCGACCCATCGAGACGTAAACAGCCGTATCTACTGTTAGTCTGTTGCAAATTGGAGACTCTACCTCCTCGCCCGACACATCCTTTCAAACAAATCCAGTGTCTGCGTGTAATTGCTAATCAACACAATCTTGTCATTTGTATCTTGTCGAATCCTAGTAAGCATACTACACATCAGCATGACCTTTATATTCCTTACCGATCAAGAACCAGAAATTTTCCAGAATACCACGTCTTGACATCGCGGTCCCTTCCTCGAGAGTCCCGTCCAACAAAGTCATCGGGTAAAAGGTTTTCAGAACCCTCAATGTCTTGTGGTAAATCCAACAAATCTGGGTGATTGCACAACTTTTTCAATAAACCAATAGCTTTCAACGGCTGAGATCCAACACCCTTTAGCAATTTTTTTATTTCCGGAGACGTGATGAAATGCTCGTAAAGTGCATTCTGAAAAGGAGACAGTTTACAAAAAACAACGTGTTCATATTTTACCGGCAGATATTTCGATAAAATTTCATTTGTCCGTCGAATAATAAAGCGATTGACGAGAGCAGACAGTTCCTGCAATTTTTGATCTCCCTTTTCTCGATCTTTATCTGTACCATCCGCGTCTCGACCCTTTAAAATCGGCAACTCGAAATTCTTTCTAAAGTCATTGCGAGTGCCAAGTAAACCTGGATTCGCAAAGTTGAGCAGGGAAAAATACTCGGATAGGTCGTTTTGTATAGGCGTTCCCGAGAGAATTACTCGTCGCCGAACATTGAGAGAGTTCAGTGCGGTAAAAGTCTGGGATTCCCCATTCTTGAGACGGTGGCCTTCGTCACACAACAACAGTCCAATCTCATGTCCCTCAAGAGCCGAAACATTTAACCGTAAAGTTTCATAAGAAATAATCAAAACTAGAGTCAGCACATACAACTCGCATAATACCAGGTCTAACGACGTTGCGGCCGTGAGCAGTTGCCCATTGTTGAAACGATTCAACTAATTGAGCTTTTGTACTTTTGCCATCAACCGCCAACGGCGTGACAGTATCCTTTCCAAGCCATTTGACCAACTCGTTCGCCCAGTTGCGCACAAGAGATGATGGACACGCAATGATGCATTTTTCAATTGTATGTTTGCCGCCTTCTGTCGATTGCTTGAGCAGCGTCCACATGAGTGTGATACATTGAAGCTACAGATTAGTCAACTTTATGAGAGGATATACAGTTTTCCCGAGACCCATTTCGTCCGCCATGATGCACCCGTTTGCACGTTTATCAATCATCCCAGTAACACATTTGTACAGAAACTAGACAATTGTTAAAGTTTAATCAGGGGAAGACATACTTTAACACCCTCAACCTGATGCGGCCGTAGAACTTTGGCAAGACGAGGGTCAATCACAACTGCGACTTTTGCGGGAGGCGCATTATCTTTCTTTAAACCTAGGATTTCTGCCAACGACTTGTGCACTTTTGATACAGGTTTTTCCTCTTGTGCAACTTCACTTTCAATCTTTTCTTCCTGGATATCATCGATCGTAGGATCGTAAAGGACAATAGCGAATTCACCGCTCGGATCATGTAAAGGTCGCGGAACAAAATTGGCCTTACGTCGCATACCAAGAGACGGTGAAGGACGATTGGGGAGAATAAATTGGGGTTTGACGTTTGTTTTTGATACTGGAATTGTGAATTTCTGTTTAAATATGAAACCGCGATCCTTGGACGGTCTAAAGACGGGGAATTTATTCACGTCGAACTCGACCAATGGTAGCCTTTTAGGATCAAAAAACGTTGAATCATCGCCCGCGTTATCACTAATATCTACCGCGGCCTCTGTATAACTGATTTTACGGCGTTTGCGGGCGGGTTGATCGCGGGTCGTTAAACGAGTAGCAGAACCTGGAACTTTGAATGGTTTCGCAAGAATATCTCCAGCAGGTTGAGTTGGTGTATTGATGAACTGCGGTTCAAAAGCGACAGGAACGGGTTTCTTGCGCATTCAAAAGGTTGTTTTAAATAAAAGGAATCTATTAAATGTGGCGAGGACTTTTGGATTGACAATCGGACGCGAACCGAACCGCGTCCCGCGTTTTTTCTATATATATTTACAAACTACCAACTCTGATCTGTACATAGACTTGTTCAAGTAGTAGATGAATTTGCAGGATATTTAGTGTTGTTTTAAATTATCGAGATGGGCACCGGGGCATGTGCGTCCGATCCGGGGTATTGACGTCTTTGTAAAGACAAGCTGTAAGTTCCGAACCATATCGCGAAAAACTAAACTTGACCTCCATGATGAACGGCAATTTGAGTCTGGAGTCTTCGGAACTTACTGGCGAAGAACTCCGTTCGTATAGTGCTGCTTTTGAACGGGCTTTAGAGTCTTGCGACGCGGAAGGACGGTCGTCCGAGATTGTGCCACTGAGTAAAGTATTGAATATATTGCGGAGACTGGACTTGAACCTTGAGGAATTGACAGAGGTATTCTATGGGAGATCAGCAGGCTGATTTGTAGTTGATAAACGCCGTGGAACATACAGATGGCCTAGACAGAGCCGGGTTTTATGCTCTTTTTCGATTGGCAGGTCATGTCAGTCAAGGAGAGCTCGTCGATACCTCATTAATTCACATTCAAGGTATTTATGCTTTTGAAATAGAAGTTTACCATACAGCTCCGGTTCCAGCTGCACTACTCTTTCACGGTTCTCCAAGATCAAAGTTGCGTACCGTGAATCCAATTTCCACTTCTAATCCACCCCAACGCCATCGATCTTTGACCAGCCCAACACCAAATAATAATACCGAGATCGAACGAGCAAGAAGTCTTTCTCATAATCCATCCAACAAGAACCCCTTTCGTCGTTTTACCACCCAAAGTCCTTCTCCCCATGAAACACCAAACAAGATTGATCACGATACTTTTGTGAAAATGGTTACTGCGCGTATCTCGAACGCTATCCAGCCTTCATTCGCAACAGAATCAGTCAAACAGCAGGGTAAAAGCACGTCAAGATCATCTTCAACACGAAGACGACCGCCTACTCCTCCAATAAGAAGCCCGCAGCCCGTAATCATACCATCTGTTATCCCACCAGCGTCCAGAAACCAAATTTCACAAAGCCCAGGTCGATCTCAAGCTCCCGTTCCTCCACATAACCGGCATCGATCTTCAGAAAAAGTGGCAGTATCAAACTCACAACTACCCATATCTATTCCTTTTTCCAAACGCACTTCTACAGCAGCACCACTCCCGCCACCACGAAGGTCGCCATATCTCGATACAAGCGCGATATCACCAGCATCGGATTTAGCTGCTCAGTTGGCTGATCTTCAGAAAGATGTAGATAATTATCGTACGCGTTACAAGTCCCCAGAACGCGTCTAAAAGCATAATATGTTTTCATTTTCAAGTCTTGATCTGTATCATTAACCAATAAAAAATCACAGAATTATGTATATTTGATATCGTATCACCACATAAATAAAACAGAGGAATATCAATCCCTAGGAAATATGAGGGTCTATTTACAAGACGACTTTGACAGGAAAACAAAAGAGAAATCACTTTGTACAGAAAATGGATAATTCTTGTGATTACAAGGTGGACGAGGTAGTAGTAATACACAACGATGGAGAAGAGAAAATGGAGAGGCAGCAGTAATACACAACCGCGGAAAAGAGAAGATGAAAGAGATTAATCAAGCCTTCTTTGGTGATTTACGGGGTGAAGGCTTCTTCGCGGATGTCGCACTCTTTTTTTGAGATATTACCGCGGGTTTTGATACGCGTCCTGATTTAGTCTTGACGACAGGCGTCGATTCGGCCATCTTGTGCATAGTACCAGATTTCTTTGTCTGACAGTAAGCAACTTTGCTATTATATAAAAGAACTTACTGGTGTATTCATTGCACCAGGTTTCTTCGCGACCGGTTTCTTGGCGGTAGGCGCCTTTCTAGAGACAATAGCTTTCTTTGCAACTGGGTTTTTAGTTGTAGTTTTGGTAGATGGAATCTTGGTAGGGGGAGTCTTCTTTGATGCTGGTTTCTATGGCATAAGTCAACATGCGAAGTGTTACGTACCTTGTCAACAACCGTCTTCTTTTCGGCAGAACCAGCAGTTTCCTTCTTTGCCAATTTTACGGCACCAGAGGGCCCTGTGAACTTAGTTACTGTATATATCGATGCGAAAAACCTTTGGGAAAGACAAAGAGACCATGTGCGACGCCTCTTCGAATCGCCATATTGAATTGTACATCGAGACTGTCTGGATTGATCTTGAAGTTAGAGGCAATAAACTTCTTGAGGGCTGGTCTGCTAGAACCATGGCGTTCTTTAAGCTATTGCGACATCAACGACAATGCGACAAAGACAACGTACCTGCTGGATTCCCTGGGCAACCATGTCTTTCCATGCAGGATGGTCCGCCTGGGAGGTGGCCTTTTTTATGGATTTAGGCGATTTCTTTGGGGGCATGTTTTAGATTTCCGAATAGCAAAATAGAGGAGATCAGATTGGGGAGGTGGTGCGCGGGTGGGTGGTGGTTGTTGATTTATGTACGAATTTGGCGCGAACTCGGATCAAGGCGCGCCATTTCGTTTTGTCGCACTTTTGAGAGTCCACCAGATTTCGCCTTTTTAGGAAAATTGCCCCATTTATGGCTTTTTTGAAGATGCGATATAGAGCAGCAGATGGATTGCGGCAGTAGATTCTGCATCTCACTAGCAGGAATATAGTCGTTATTGGCAAGGAAGATGGAAACAGACAGATCAATATTTAACGTCTCGAATGCATCCACTCTTACTCACAAACAGCGGATTTTATACAATCTTTACCGTATTCTGTCCCTAAAACCCTCGGCCTCGGCCTCTGGGCGCCCCACGGCCTCTTCCACGGCCTCGACCCCGTCCACGTGGTCCTAAACCGACTCGTCAGCACAAAAACTAGCACGAAACAGCAGACGCACCCTCTTTTGTTCGTCTTTTCGGTTTGGGCGTATCGTCGATCAGCAGTGTGTCTAGAGGTAGCGAGTCTGGTAGGATAAAATAGCGAATATTATTCCCTCGAATAGACAAGGTGTCGAGAGAAATCGGATCCCGACCTCTGACAGTCATTTTGACATTTTTGACATGCGTGTTCCTACATCTTCAATACCCCTGCATTTGGGAAAATCGCTCTTACATTTGCATATCAACCGCAGTAATCGTCCCGTTGACGACAGTTCCTGATTTCCCCATAAGTCGATGTGGAAAATTTGATCATGGAAATACCATTCTTCAGTTCAATTTGAACACTCTCATTCGTCAACTTCATTAAAAATCTGGATCTTTAGCAATGACCGTGCAGCGCAACCTCTACCGAACGAGCTTCATATTAACCTAAAGTCGCGGGTATGAGACTAAAGTGCGGTTGTGAGTCGGTGAATTTGATGCGTCGGATCAAGTTATTACCACACGCAATTTGTATTCCATTTCTACTATTACCGTGATCGTATATATAATTTACCTAGTTGGTCTAATGAGAAATGCATTCGTGAATTTTAATATCGGATCTCATGACCAAGGAAAATATTTTTCATCGCCATATATATAATCCAATCAACAACAGTCCTTAAAAAAGCAAGCTCGTTATTAAAATAGTATCTAGATTTATTCAAGAGACTTGCTCAGACCAACTGTAAACTTGTATTGTTGGCACAGATATATCGAATCTCATTTAATGAATATCAAATTCAGTCAACATTCAAGTATAAGATTCAAGAAAAATGTCGTTCTTTGCGCTTAAAGTGGCCATTCAAACTGTAGAATTCAAAAATTTCGGTCATTTGGACGCATGGTTTTTCTAGCAAAGAAATTTCCAGCCGAGCTTTTTCCACCTCACTCTTGCGACAGAGAATGATTTAAAACAATAGATAGTTTCCAGCACTTTTATGTGTAGATATATATCACAGTGATCAGAACCAGTGGGTTTCGCTATTCTCTCAAATTCTTCACCAGAAATTTTCTCTATACAGTTATTACACATCATACTATATATCAAAGACGAAAACGCTGAGAAATATATAGTACGGCTTGAAATATCTATCAATAATATTCCATCATAGATTTGCGGTACTCTTTTACAAATTCATGTATATTCCTCAAACGGTGACTTTTAGTAGTAATATTTAAATTTTCTGAAATCTCATCCACTCTCGTCCGCTTAGCCGCCATGTATTCCATCGCTAGAAAAGCTATTCGAACCACCTCAGTCAGGCCATTCATATCATCATTGACTAGACCGTCCACGTCTACGCTCTACAAACCATCGACATCTTGCTTTTCAACATGCCAAGTTCGATATGCCAGCTCAGGTAAATACATCTCTGGGTAAAATCTTGCTAAAAAAAGTCGAAGCGCAATTAAAATCAAAACTCCAGTCAGAAATATCATATGAGAAGCAAATGAGAGAAACACTCGACGAGCTAAGTGGCTTTGAGGAGTTTTTCAAGAACAGCCCTTTTAAAATTCATGACACAGAGGGCCATGGTGTAGTTACCCTCACCCGACAATATGGAAATGAAAAGTATGTCCCCGTGACTTTAAGTAATATATTAATCAACTCAGCATTAAAATTACTTTTGACATATCTGATCTCCAATCTCGCGGCCAGGATGATGATTTGGATAGATTTGAAGATGAATTAGAGGATGAAGATGAAGATGAAGAAAGCAAGCCAGCTCGACGACCTGCCCAGTCAGATGAGGAATCAGATGAAGATGAGGATGAGAACAAGAACGAGAACGAGAACGACGACGAGGATGAGGATGAAGAATCGCGCTCTTTCCCCTTACATTGCTCGATCCTCGTTGAAAAGGTTTGAGCATATTATTGTAAACTCTACTTATCAGAACCCAGCCCAACTCTGGTTCACTTTTATTTGAAACTACGGCTCATGAAGGAGTATTCATAATCGATTCGGTCTCTTTCATGAACCCCAACAAGATTGCTCCCTACGAATCCGCCGAAGGGCAATATCAGCGTCAAGTGCTTTATCCTGGACCTGATTTCCGCATGATCGACCAGGAAATCCAAACACTTTTCGAAGGATACCTTGAGGTGCGTGGAATCAACACTGCCATGGCTTCGTTCCTTCCAGAATATTGTGTACAAAAAGATCAAAAGGAGTACCTGAACTGGTTGAAGAGTATGCTCCCGTCATCTCCTCTTGGGTGCTAACAAATTTTCTAGGTGTAGCAAACTTTGTATAGGCAATCCTTTTAAGGAAACCAAGGTGTATGTACTGTATGGCACTAACAAAGTTTTGTCATCTGAGAAAGAATAGCTCAAAATTTTCTCCCCTCTGAAAACTACTATTTGACATCATACATTCAGTTGTTGAGCTACTCTCTGCAAAGAAGTCAATGACTTCTCTAGTCCGTTGATCAATTCTCTTCTCTGGGCAGTCTTTCCATGCTCATGCGAGCTTGATCGAGATTCAATACTTGAAGCAATTGATAGTGCAGCAACAGGATTTCCACGTTGGATGTTCCAAACTAGTAAAGTCTCATAAGCAAGTCGATGTGCAGAGACCTTTAGATGTGATGAAAAGATTTGTTGTTCACCTTTAGACATTGGGAGGTCAAGTAACTGCATCATATGTGACCCTGAATTCCGATCAAGACAAAAGTCTATTATGCTAGTGAAAAGGTCGTGTCGTAAATGTGCGGGACATGTTCTCTAAGCAGTTAGCATTAATTGTACAATTGCCACTCACATAGTACATGAAAGCAGATGCCAAGTTCATGTCCACCATCGCTAAAACATACAATTTGATTGTATTATCCAAAGTCAAAGGAGGTTGCGCAGAATTGATAAAAGTTAGAGCTAACAACGCGCCATTCTCTCCTCCAAACCGAATAAAGGTCTCGATTATCTTATCTGAAAAGTTGGGGTATAGAGATGGCGTAGAAAGATGTCGAACCGCGTCCTGGATCCTGTCAAATCATTCGAGGCGTAATCGATATACCTCAAATTCAAAGCGATCCATGGAAAAGAATCCATCTATTAAACGTCTATATGTCTCGGGAATTTGCATCGAATTTGCGTATTTTTCAGCCATCGCACCCCAATCTTTTAATAAATAGTAATAATAAGACTGTTTCTGTAGTGGATTTAAATTGCTCTGATCGATTTGTGCATACAAATTCTTGAGATCCGGCAGCGACTTAGGAGGATAAAACGACGGTGCATTCGGAAGTTGCGCGAGTTGCGTCAAGAATAGATCAATGAATAATTGGCCTAGTTGTTCTCTGCGACGGGTGATCGTAGCTACAAGGGATTTCGAATATGGGAAAATAGACGGGTTTAGGGAAAAAGTGGTAGCGAAGCGATCAATCTGCATCAAGCGTCAGCATAAATCATTGGTTTGGATTCGGTTGACATGCATCTTCCATGGAGCTATAATATACTTTTGGTTGTTTAGAAAGAGTAAAAAGTCAAAACCGACTGGGTCGTTGTTGGTTGCAACCCAAATCGTGTGTTGTCACACCATAAATGACACTTTGCAAGTATTATCTCCAAGGAAACTGCAGAAATACCGCCTCAACATGTCGGTTTGAACATCGGCAGCCGTTTATTGGCGAGGCATTACCGCCGGGAGTTACAAAATCTGCTTTGATTGGAAACAGCCCAGTTTCAAAGCCAGTTGGTGTTCCTCAATTTACGCAAGTATCACGGCGAGAAACTTGGCTTACATACAAGAGAAGACTCGGTAAGAACAGATTTGACGACCGAGAGGCCATTATGGCCATTTTCGAGTTATACTCCTGGTCGAGGGGATGGCCTTGCTTTAATCAGCGGTCGAGATATTTCGCCGGAAGAATTACGATTAAAGGCTTATGCGTATCAGGCTTCTAGGAGGATGCAACAATACGTACGGCTTGGATATTAAACCTACTGATATCAAGGAAAGTGAAGTACAAACTATGATTAACGAAACCCAAAACGAGACGTCCAATATACTAAGCGATCTTAAAACAGCGCTCGCAACTCTCACATCTCGTAATTCCTCCTCAAACGCGACGACTCAACCCGCCGCTTCAACGCAGACGGATGCATATAGTACAAAATTTGGGTCGACTACTGTTTCAACCCTTGGTCAATCAGCTCGACCATCTGCATTTGGTAGTGTCAGTGGATTAGGCGGAATAATACCAACATTTGGCAGTAATAGTCAATTAGCTAGTTCGACGTTTGGACAAAGTTCGTCAGTATCCGAAAGTTCTGCTCAAGCTTCTCCTTTCAAGGCTACGAGTTCCTTTGGATCCAGTGCAACGCCTGCTTTTGGAGCCCCCTCGCAGCTGGGAAATTCCGTCTTTGGACAAAGCACATTTGGTTCAACAGCGTCAAAATCGCCATTCTCTAGTAATCAACCCACCTCAGTTTTTGGACAAACTTCACTACCGTCTGCTACCTCAACATTTGGTCAGACCAGCACACCAGTGACGACATTCGGACAAACTAGTCAACCCGCATCTGTATTTGGTCAAACAGGAAAACCAACTTCAGTATTCGGTTCGACGAATCTTCCTACGTCATGTTTTGGACAGACCAGCCAACCCAAGTCAGTTTTTGGCGCCAATTCGGCCACTTCATCTACTGGCTCAACATTTGGGCAAGTTGCAGTCTTTGGCCAATCCACTCAGCCAAAGTCACCATTTTCACAGCCGAATACAACAGCTCCGGCGAATGCTACCACATTCGGTACTTCAAGCACCTCAGTTCCGGCCTTTGGAACAGGAACAGCTCAATCAACATCAATATTTGGGCAATCATCACGACCAATTTCTGTGTTTGGGCAATCAACGTTTGATCAGCAAATGAATCAACCAACGGCCAATCAAACAGCGACCTTACCAAGTCAAGCGGGATCAACCTGGCCAGCATCTGGATCCAATACCAGTGGTTTTGGAACCACACAACCCGCTTTTGGGTCAACATCTGCCTCCTCACTTGGCAGCAATCCAGCACAAAGTTCAACAAAAAGCAGTGGAAAACTTCTTAAACAAGGCGCTCCAGATCCTCCCTTAGAGAGCGATCTTCCAGCCGAAATTTTGGAGGCTTTCAAGGCCACTAAGTTTGTCATAGGAAAGATACCGGAGATTGAACCACCTCTTTCAGTGCGGTAATGTCCATGTTTCAACTCTGGGAGAAATGGGTTTCATTTAAAGGCATAAAGCTGTGCGGCGGCTTCATAATTCACGCAGATACACTTTTTATTTCAAAATATATAGCATTTATTGAAATTCTGGCGCGTTTCCAGACGACTGGATCGTCACTTCGACCTCTACGCCTTGTTCAATTTGGATTGATGTGATTTGCTTCACAGTCTCGGAAGGTGAGTCGAGACTGAAAGATTAATGATTATTTCGTGATTAGAAGAACTTACTCGATTAATCTCTTATGGATTTTCATTTCGAAACGATCATAAGACTTAGTACCCTCACCATTGGGAGCTTGGATATTTAATATGTGGCTTGGAGCAAAGAAGGGCGTACATTTTCGGGTAGAAATAGTCAATATTTTCGTTGGAAGACGGACAGGTCCTTTTACTCGGAGTCGTTTATCATTCGCGCGAGAAATAAGATCATGACAGACTACTAGTAAGATAAGCTATCCAAAACCACACCATACCTTTCTCGAGGTTCTTGACATTTCGAGAAGTGAGGGTGATCCGGATTCTGTGAACCTTGATGGCGGGTTCTTCGCCTTGCTTTTCTCCTTTAGCGACTATAGGTATGAGCCACAACGCAGAAAAACCCGGGAGTACCGTGACTCATTTTCGTTGAAAAGAGCTAGAAGGTGACTGAAGGGATAATAGTGTTTTGGAGGGGTGTGCGGGCTTATCTGTTGGCGTGACTGCCTTTTCCAACTTCCTCAAATCTCGAGACATTCCGGCAAGAGTGGAAACTGAACCATATTCCTGAGCCGGTAACTCCCGCAACCTCCATGTCTACACCACCCACGCCTGTGCAGGAGACAAATACTGCTCGGCCAGCAGCTACTCCAAATGGGAGTCCTCTCATACCAGATACCATGGTTGATATACCTACTCAACGCATGTATGCAATTGCCTTCCTGGGCATGCTCCAAGCACTTAAACTATACGACTTTTATCGGTTAACTTCTCCCACGGACGACATGACGGAGCTCGCGTTTGCATTTAAATGGTTATTGACGGATGGATTGGCATTATATCTTCTTCCAGTGTTTCGGATACCGTGGTTGTGCTTCCAGCCTTCGACAACGCTGATTCAGATTGCCGTAATGTTTGCAATTGATTTGATGTTAAGCTCGCGATACGAGGTGGTTCTTCTTTCTGGATTCTGTCCCGCTAATGTACAGGTGCCCCTGAGTGCTCTAGTTTGTTCAGCCTGGAAGGTCATCTTGAATCGGGAAATGTCGATCGATGAACGGAGAGTGAAGGTGAACGATATCGTATTCAATTCCTCTCGAATTCTTGGTAAACATACAGTCCATGTGCTGCCTGAGAGTACCGTGAAGCTTGGAGCTTCAATTGGAGGCTCATGCCTTTGTGTCAACACCGGTTCTACCATTCCGATACCACTTCGTTTCAATTCCACGGTCCCTACCATGGTAAATTACTCTGTCACAGACTTTGAAACGAGCAAGAAAACATTCTATGAGATTAAGGGCCGGAAACTGCGGAAACTCGTCGAACAGGCAGAGCCTGATGCAGTTCATTCCGCTGCCTACACCATTCCGTTGGCTGCTGACAAGGCCGGGTTATACCGGTTAGAGAAAGCACTGGACGACCATAAGCTTGAAATTAGAGTGTACCGCTCCGACGTTCTTGTTGTACCTTGCCCAGGCGCTGTATTTGGAACATTGAATACTGAATCCAATTTTGATCGATGTACTAACGATTTCGATGAGATGAGAATACGAGTCAGTGGTCTGCCTCCTCTGAAAGTCCAGTACAGCCGGAAAGTAACGGACCGTCAGTCAATTTCTACCATCGAAAGTGTACAGCCGGATGGTTATTCATCTCCTTTATTCAGTCAAGGCTCGAATGCTCTCGCAAAAATGGAAGACTCTGATCTATCTTGGGCTCAGACACACGTTGTTGATATTCGACTCAACTCTTCACTTACGACTGCTGGTGACTGTATGTACAGAATTGAAGAAGTCCAGGATGCCTGTGGAAATATCGTCTCGTATAAGGATGGCGATAATCCAATGCCGCTTGGTAATGAACAGTCACAAATCTTTAGAGTCCACGAACGACCAAGAGTATTCTTTCAGGATTGTCATCCAACCTTGAAGCTCCTTGAAGGTCGCAAATGCGAGTTACCGTTTCAAGTACGATCACAGGACCCAGGTCCTTTTAGCGTTGAATTGGAATATAAGGTCGGTGAAGGCTCCACAGTGCACAAAAAGATTATTGCGCTCAAGGAACCAAACGACAAACTTGCCATTAGCAAACCTGGGATCTATTCCCTTCGTTCCATCCACACTTCGTTCTGCAGCGGAGAAGTTCTCGAGCCTTCGATTTGTACAGTCATTACCCCTCCTCATCCAAGTCTCGATGTATCTTTTGATTCAATCGAAGATAAGTGCACAGGATCAATTGGTACTTCGGTTGACCTTATTCTCATCGGAGAACCACCTTTCACTGTCGATTACCGTATTATTAGGGACCAGAAACATGCTTCCTCGCATCGTACAAAGGTGGAGAGATTACGGCAGCAACTACGATTCACGCCTGAAGAAGCGGGTCATTATATTTATGAATTTACGAACTTGAATGATGCAAATTATAATAATATTGAACTGGACCGAAAGAAACTACGAACCGAACAGACTGTCTTCCCACTTGCTAGTGCAGCCTTTGACTTGGGTAATAGACATTCTCCACGAAAAATATGCCTGGGGTCCAACGATAAGATCGGTGTGAAGCTCATTGGGTCGGCACCGTTTGAACTACATTATGATTTTATATATCCAAACGGTAAACATGATAAGAAGACGGCGAATAACATCTCGAATTATAAGTTCACAATAGAAACACCTGAATTGACAAGTGGAGGAACATATACAGTTTCTTTAACTACAGTTATTGACTCAAATGGTTGCAAAACAATGCTGAAGGAGAAGGACGTCAAATTAGAAGTCAGGAGGGAGAGACCCAGGGGGCATTTCTACATTTTAGATGGATCCAGAGAGATGAAGGTCACGGAAGGATCTTCAGTAAAAATTCCCTTGCGCTTGACTGGCAATAAGGTATGTCTGCTAAAGTTGAAATGCTTAGGTTTTAGCCATGGCAAGTCTCTTATCGAAATTTGAATCGCCCGAAACCCAATAACATGCCTGTAGTCGTGATAATTGCAGATGCGAACGATTTTTTGACAGTTACGGAAGAAGGCGAATACGAGCTCGTCGAGATCAAGGATTCCAGCTGCCCTGGTACTCTTGATCCTGAAGGTCAGCGCTTCAAAGTTGGTTGGTTGGAGAAACCTTCTTTGAGAATGCCATCTATTTCTGGAGATGAACGTGTAATTACACGAAACGATGTTTGCGAAGGTGACGAGGATATCTTCACCGTAGAATTCTCTGGTATATAAATGCTCTCAAGTATTATCGCTAATGCGAAGGAAATCCGCCATTCACGGTAGACTATGACATTATCCATTTTACCGAAGATGGTTACGCTGAAAGACCTATCCACAAAGAACTTACTGCGGCGTTGCCTCATGCATCAATTCGAATAACTAGTACAAAATCAGGAGAAGTCCAGTATCGCTTCAAGAAAATTTCAGATGCACTTTACACAGATATTAACAGCCCGGACTCTGATTCTTTATTCCTCGTCAAGCAGCGAGTCAACCCTAAGCCAACCGCAAATTTCGCAAATCCTGGCAAAACATATTCCTACTGTCTTAATACAGACCCGGAAGATACAGATACCGAAGGAATTCCTCTTAAACTAGAAGGGACTGCTCCCTTTGCTCTCGAAATTGAGATCAAACATGAAATCAGTGGTCGTACTGATTCATTTAATTCCTTTTCGATCACCAAAAATAGTTATGAACTGCGCTTGCCAGCTCAAGCGATGACTCTTGGAAGACATCGGATACGAATCGCTAAAATTACCGACGCAAATGGCTGTGCGAGATACATCGACCCTAATTCTGCAGGACACATTACCATTTCTGTCACTGAAATTCCTTCGATTCATCCAGTTGACGAAAGGACTTGGTATTGTGTAGGAGATAGGAGTATGTCAAGAGTCCTGAAAGCATTAACTTTAAGTTTCCTACAATCTCGCCGGTCAAGCACCCTGGCAAATTGAATATGAATTTCAAGGAAAGAGAAGAGTCGCATCCAGTCCTACTGGAACATTTACAAGAATTGCGGAGAAGCCTGGCAATTGGACTATCATTTCTGTAAGTGACAGAGGGAGCAATTGCAAGGCAACAGTAGGACTTTCGAAACCAATTTATGACATTCCCTCCGTACGTGTAGCTCAGGGAAATAGCATTGTGGAAGACATTCACGAAGGCATGTTATTGGTACATGATAATGCTTACTGGTAGGTGAACAAGCAGAACTGAACTTCCATTTCTATGGAGAGCCGCCTTTTTCGTTCACCTACGCTCGAACTGAAGTCGTAGATAAGAAACGAAAAACAAAACCCAAAATTTATGAGACGCATACTGTGCAGACGAATGAGCACGTCTACAGTCTCTTTACTTCTCAAGAAGGTTCTTACGAAGTAATATCTCTGCAAGATGCAAGATGCCGGTAATCTGTCTTTCCAAGTTTGTGGACTGATGTTCGCAGATATCCACATGACTTGTCAACGTCACAAAAGTTATTAAAAAACGCACTCTGACCATTTCATATCTTTTCATTATAATATATTGTAGTTCTATTCATGAAGGCGCAAATGCGGAATAATAAACAGTGATACACGTCTCTTTTTAGCAAAAGTCCATTCAACTGAGCTCAGTGATGACCTCAATTTTGTTGATTAGAGACCCACCTAACTCTTCAAGTTCTGCAAGAATGGCCGCTTTGTTGCAGATTATGGAATCGGCCTGTATACATTAACTCAATTAGGAGCCCAAAAGTATACCTTCTCTGTTCCAAAAGTCGACACAGGGATAGTCGAACAGCCTTGATTTACCTTCCAAGTTTTCTGGGATTTGATTTTGGGTGTCCATAGTCCAGCAATTACATTGCCACCAAATTCATCGAAAAGAAGGACGAGAGTTTCCCCATATATATCCTTGCAATAAGCGAGATTTCATTAATCAAGACATACGTGAATTTCTTTGACTAATTCCTTTACGACATCAAAATCAACCTTCGGAAGTACTAATGATTCCTCCGTGACGTTCTTATACACTTTAACCGGCTTAATTATGCCATCTATTGAAGTTTTCCACGAAAGTCTTTGGTATGACCGAGGATTTAGATCTGAGTTCAAGTGGATTATGAAATCAAAATGTTTTAAGGGTGTTAGGAAGGTGCTCTACCAAATCACTAGTCATTCTACACAATTTTATACCTGAGCCAGATCTGTCGAATCTTGCAATAGTGCCTGAAGGGACATCTTGGCAAGATATGTAACCCGCGTGGCAATTACTCGACTTGGTCGTTCTTTTGTATGTGATATTGATGCAAGGTCGTGCTTGGTGCCGATAAACCACGCGAAATGCGAGACAGCAGGATCTTGACCTCGGATATTCTTGAAATTCTGGGAAATTTCATCTCGTTCATTCGCATCAATGGGATCAATAGTAGTCACAATAGTTGGATCAAGTCTCCAATCCCAAGAAGAGAGAAGTTGGAGGGCTCTTAAGAATCCCGTAACCGCCGAAGATGGAATATGAAAGGGGAAAGGGCTTGTGAATACGCTTGCGACAAGGAGTTCGATACTCTCATCGTCAATGTGAGGGCTCAGCATATGACTATGCATCCATCGTTTGACAAGACGAATAGTCGGTGATAAGTAAGGATGTTGCTGACATAACGCCTGAATCTGCAAAGTATGTCGTGGGGCAGCCACGAACGTTTGGGTATAGTCGGACAAGAGATCTTTGTAACGACTAAAAGAGGGATCTTTCAATGCCGTGAGCTGGTTAATCTTATTCTGGTACAGCGTAGCGTCTCGATCATGATGTAATTGAGCACGGAAGACATATCCAGTGCTGTGATATATTTCAAGCACTGGAAATTCTCGGCCATGTCGGGACGTTTGAATGTGAATTTGAGATGGGATTGATTTCTGACTTTGTAATCGCCTAGAGATGTCAAGAAGAAAGGCCACTTTAACTCTCTTGATAGCTTCGAGATCATCCGGCCATTTGCCTGAGCTTTCCAGTTGCAAGATAAAATCGATTGGCTGAAGATATTGACAGGACTCTGGAAGGTTTGCAGCATTTGTTTGGGGATGTGGAAGGGGAATTTGAGTGGAAGAGTACCGCAGAGCTGGACTAGATCCCATAATACTCGATACTCGTAAAGGTAAATCTTCAAGTCCTTTGATTGCTTTACCGATGTCATCATATGCAGCAACAATCGGCGAAAACGATTCCACTTGAGAAGCTAATGATTTCACGGCTGGAAGATATTCTGTTGCAAAGTCGAGAGATGATGCTACGACCATCCCCATAGACCTAGAACATTTTGCAACTTGCTCTCCAAAATGTCTCTGGAGCGTCCAGTCAAGGAATTCTTCGATGATGACAGGGTAAAACTTCGATGGTTCCGATTGAGCAACGACACTTTCTTTGATGCTTCCATCCTTAAACCTTCGAAGATCTGCTTTATCTCCCCAAAATGTTCTAAACTCCTCTGCAGCTTCCCTGTTGTCCGCGGAAGGACCTCTTTCGACGATTCTGTCACAACGTTCAGGGTTCAGAATAAACCCGACATCTAGGGCCCGGTTGTTGTATGAAGGAGTAACTTCGTTCAGTCTCCATGTTGGAATTGTTGCAGAACGAATAGAAATTAGAGAAACTCTATCTAATAAGGTCTTTCGGATGACATCCTCAATCTTCGCGATTCTAGATAATGTAGGCTCGATAATATCGGTCGTAGAGACTGCTATATCAGGAGAAATTGATAATCTATCATCATAAGCGACGACGATAATTGAAAAGGTCGTCAAACCTGAAAAACATATCATAGCGCAAATGATCATGTGGAATTTCTCTCAAAAAAAGAGCTTCGAAAGAGTTATTCGAACTATTGTGCAAGGCAAGGTGCGCTTTTTCGGCCTCAAATTTTAACTTGATTGTCAGTCGAAAAAGAAATTGGTATACCTGTAGATATGAAGATCTAGTCATTTTATAGAGGTAATTCAAACCGGAGCTAGCATCCTCAAGAACAGGACAACCAGTAACTGCCACTGCCACTGCCAACTTTCCTGTATCGAACTTGATTGGTTGTTCAATCAAATCATGCGTAGCAATGTATTGAAGTACCCCTTTAAACAATTGCACATAGGTGTATCCTCCAGCAAGCAACTTACCGCCACGAGGGCCACCGCCTTGAAGTAAAAACGACAACAACATAGACCACTCGAAAATTCCGAAGCCGCCTTCTGAGTAATTCCCAGAGAACTTTCGTTGTTCTAACCAAATTCGTCCTAGAACACAGGCATTTTTGAATCCTACACAAAGTTTTTGTTGTGCATACAAAAATTCGAGGCTCTTTTGTGTTTGCATATCTGCCAAGATCGAAGCGTTATATCTTGGCGTGGATTCTTTCGAGGGGTTCTCTAGCTGTAAATGTCGGATATTACATCGAGTTGAATTAAGCTTCTTGATTATAAAAGCATCTTCCGAAAGTACAGGAATTATTCGGATTGAGAAATTCACCTTCTTAGTTTCTTGAGAATAAGTTTAGAACAAAATAATAGATAAGTTACTGGTCTTGGGGCGGATAAGGAGTACTGGTTTTTGAAGGTCTCCATGCCATGCATCAAATGAAGCAGTGATATCTAGACTTTTCGCTTTCTTCTGTATCTCTGAAGCAATAACAGAAACATAACATGCTCTTTTGTGGAAGTATCGGTAATCTTGGTAATCCTTCTCTTGAAACGCAGTCTGGATTAGAAATCGCAACAGTGAACTGGCTTTCGTACCTTTGGCATACATACAGCCAGATCAATCACTAGGCCAGCCGGGTGTTTTGCCATGGTTTGAAGGAGGAAGCTCCCAATAACTGAAACTCGTATGGGTTTCTCATAGGCAAACATGTTTAACGCTTCTTTCGAGGGCTTTGGTTCGCAAAAAGGCACCTTAATCTTGCCTTTCTCGTGCAAGCGCTGGGCATAGTCCAAAATCTGAATGTTTGAGTCGTAGTTCTAAAAGACAAACGTACCTTCATCTCAGAAGAAGGAGGAATCTCTTCGATCAAACTCTTCACTTTTCGAAGTAACTCATCAACCTCACCAAGACGCTCGAAATTTATCTTGACTTCGTCCAAAATTTCGTCCGTCTCCAGCTTGAGCATGTTGTGTGAATATGCCTCGTCGTATGTGTTTGGAGCAGTGAAAGATCCAGTAGATTGCGGCGCCGATATCGGATCCTGTGATGCCGTAGCTACTGCTCCTCTTCCGGTTTCGCTGCATTTTGCAACAGAATCCTCTTCTGTTCTTTTTCTTTTTATCAATATGCCGACCATTGCATAAAAATTTGACGGAGGCGTGTATACACGTGATCAAGGTTACTGCTTCTAACCATGACTACTGCATCCGTTGGTATCGATGTTGGTAATGAATTGCCCCAAGACACTCCGCATGCCATATCTGTATCTTTGCCTAAATGGTCTGATAATGTGGCCTATGAGGAGGGCGAGAGGTGGATTCATGAATGCATGAAATCTGGTTATCCACGGTAGGTGTTATAGATGCGCGAATTGACGCCTAGATTTTTTATAAACCCAATTATTCGGCAAGTATCTGCATTTTTGAAGTAGAATGCTGTTTGACGCTACAGCTTGGTCTAGCTTGTCTTCAAAAGTTTGGTAAACCCGAAGAAGAAGCCATGATATTTCCTTCCGAGCAGATCTCTCAGCGTTTTAAACAATTTGTTGGTAGATATTCTGATTCGTTGAATGGTCGCTTTGTCTCCGATATACACACCGTTCATTTGTTGGCTTCCAGTTACACAAACGAGAGTCTTGATCATGGAAAGTCAGAATTGACCGCTCACATATTCGTTGCTTTTTTCCATCCTAGCCTCTCAAAAGTTGCGAAAGCTTTCTGGCAGCATACTGGAGAAGGAATCTCAAGTAGAATGGCAGAGTATTTCTTGCAACAGCTCAGAACTAGCAAGCACAAGCAATCTGCGATTGATCCGAACTCCAATATGTCGTTTGCACATTTTCATAGTCATTATGCAAGGAAGCCTTACAATGCAGAGAAAACAACACTCAGCATCACTCAAGAGACATTGCAGAGTGATCATCTCACTTATCTCGAAGAGCACTATGGAAGAAACGTAATTGTTCAACTTGCAGATCGAGCAAAGACGGCGCTTAGACAAAGAATTTCTGGAATACTGAAACAGTTGTCGTCTCATGAATCAATCGTCAACCAAGATCTCGCTTTGCAGTCAAGGCAGTGGAATGGGCTGTGCAAGGACGATGTTTACTTATATCCTTGTGGTATGAGTGCCATCTATAATGCCCATCGAATCCTTCTCAATATCATTGGCGAGTTCAAAAGTTTATGCTATGGGTATCTAAGGGTAATTTGAGTTGCATAGATATTAACACCATAGATTTCCTTATTCGGATACTTTGAAGATTCTTGACAAGTTTGGTCCAGGGAGTTACTTTTATGGCTTTGCATCATCGGAGGAACTCGACCAGATAGAAAGATTGCTAAACTCTGGAGAGAAAATTCTTGCATTGTTTTGCGAGGCCCCTTCGAATCCACTTCTTACAACTCCTGATCTCAGCCGAATACATTTACTCGCTGATAAGTTTGATTTTTGCGTCGTTGTTGATGAGACGATTGGAACATTCGCCAACATCAATGTTCTCCCATATGCAGATATTATTGTTAGTAGTCTCACAAAAGTTTTCAGCGGAGACAGCAATGTTATGGGTGGCAGGTAATAGAATGAGTCCCAGTTCCGGCTCAATTCTAGTTTGGTCTTGAACCCAAGATCGCGATTTTACCAGCGTTTAAAGAAGGCCATGAAGCTTGAATATGAAGATACCCTTTGGCTTACTGATGCAGTACATTTGGAACGCAATAGTCGAGATTTCGTTGACCGAATCCACAGGATCAATTCCAATGCCGAGATGTTATGTGAGGCCATTCAATTACATCCTGCAGGCAGGGTCTTGATGAATTGTGCGTCTGGCTCATGACTAGTAAAACGAGTATATTATCCCAAGATCAATCCATCAAGACTATTTTATGATCATATTCGCCTTGAAGGTGCTGGATACGGAGGACTATTATCGCTCACCTTTGAAACTGTAGGCCAAGCCAAAAGCTTCTTTGATGCGTTACCCCTACCCAAAGGCCCTTCACTGGGCACTAACTTCACTTTATGCTCCCCATATACGCTACTAGCTCATTACAATGAACTCCCATGGGTATGACAGCGCTACTTAAACTACTTATTCATATCGGGCAAGGCTTCCAACTACGGAGTAGAGGCTTCTCTGGTGCGTATGAGTGTTGGACTCGAGGAAGGAAATCAGTTGGTTAAAATAGTGACAGATGCTTTAGATGCTTCAGTTTAGAATGTAGACTAGTAACAACACGAACCGAGCGCGAAATTATACAATTGGATTGAATCTCGCCTCCAACCCGACCCATACAAATATCTCTTCAACAGATATCATTCCAATCGGCCCCTGGAGTTCCAGACCACCAAGACGTAAGATGCAATCTGGGGATGAGGAAGCGGAGGAAGCACAAGAAGTGCGCTCATTGAAATTTCAAGGTTATAACAGAAAAGTATAGTCCCTCGAGAAAACGGAGGAAAACTACAGGTCCTATGTCTAGTGTTCAAAAGCGGAAACACAGCGGCAGTGAAGAGGACGACACCGAAGAAGAACTCTCCACAACATCTGGAGAAAATGAAGCTGCTGAGGTTGATGAAAACATGGAACTCGCACGACGAATGGTTGAATCGCACCGCGATCTCAAGCAATCACGAGGCGGCAAGGTGTGCAATCTAATATCTTATCTGATGATATACAGTTTGCTTCAGCAGATATGGGGGTCATAAAGTCGATCTTTC
>LXFE01002939.1:0-16711 GCA_001929475.1 Neolecta irregularis DAH-3 | reverse complement strand
GGCCAACATCGTTCTGGATAAGTCAGCAGTATGCAGCATCGTCCCCAAAACAGTAAACATAGATGAAGCGATAGAACATGCTGCAAAAAACTGCCTCGCAAAATATTATTGCCATTCGCTTGTCTTCTATCACAGTGGCGGACGCCTGCTCTCTGCATCTCTAAGCAGTGCATTCCCAGTATCAACCCTGAAAACTAATGCAGCTACGGCAAATCAAGTAGTAGCAGCATTTGAGTAAGTGTTCATTAATGATGGGAACACTATTTGATAATTTAGAAAGTCTGAATCAAAAACTCTAGACATTATTGCGAGATTTTCTTACGAGACTGCTGAAACAACAGAAGAAGCATGGATGACAAAACTCAAAGAAGGCTATGGAATAAATTACGATGATAGACATATCACAAATCACGGTGATAAACATATTACTCAAGTTCTGGGGGCCTGTAAAATTGCTCTACATAGGAAACGACCACAACCAGTCAATTTCAAAAAATGGCTTGAGGGAAAGGATATTTCAAACTGTCAATCCATGAGTGGGAAACAATTTCAGCGATTTGTCTCGAAGGCCCTCAAACCATGGGTAGGAATCACAGAGAAGGGAGAAAATGATTTGGAATCCGATGATGTTGTTTTGTTGACCTTTATCGAAGTATTTAGCCAAAGTCTTTATACAGGGTTGACCACGATTTACGATCCTACCGCAAAGACCCTTTTCATCGAAGGAACTGGCTTTCACATGCTCATCTTTTCATTCGACTCTGGAAATTATGGTATTGTGCGGTCCGGTGACTCTCACGACCAGGACCGTATTGGACAACCACCTTTTGTTTTAACACTAAAGCCAGAAAGAAATTCAAACAAACATTCCTCGACCCCGCCTCTCTTTGAATTGTTTCAAAAAGCAATGAAGCTTTTTGGTAATGAGGCCCCGTTTGCTGGGACGCCACTCTCACAGATTGTGAATGAAAACCAGATGGCAGAAGCAATAATGGTCCACCTCATAGAATATGCACCGCCTAATCCTCAATCCACCGTCGTCACTTATGCACTAGATCATATAGCAATTTATCATGATCTAGTTACCGCTGTGGTTTCAACTGCAATCGAACAATCTGACGAAAGGGAGAGACATCAACATACATTGTTTCAAGCCCAGAAGAACGATGCTTTTATCAAATCCAGTATGCTTAATATCCTCACACAAGACAAAAAACATTGAATTATTGAATGGGGATTCAGATGAGGTGTTTGTTTTTTGGCCTGAATGTATATTAGTTATTGTTATCTACTAGTAGGAGACTTGAGATTATTGAATTTCTGAGGACCTTACGATATTAACCAGATCCAATGTCTTGGTCGGTCTGGTCCACTCGATTCGGAACGCAGTACCAATACAGACAAGGACAGTGTACCATTCTTCTCATCAGAACTGTAGATATTTAACAGCAATCTAGCTATACAATGACAGCGCAAGAACCAGTGTGGTTCTCAATACCCATAATCAACCCCAACCTTCTCTGCTGTGCTTTCGCCCTGACGAAATACGTCGCTGCGTCTCCAATCTGCTTAAAAAAACCCATCCTCACTAAAACCTTCGAATTCATTAATAAGACTATTTCGCATTTTGGTCAATGGTCGTTGAATCACCCCCACAGGCCACAACGTGTATCCTTCTACCAACCCTTTCTCAAGTGGATTGCTCAAGGCATCGAGGTCAATCCCATTTGACGGATGCTTACTCCACTCTAGAATCTGCGGAAGAAGCAAACGACGAACTCCATAAGCATGCATACAAACACCACAGTCGAGCTTCCTAATACAGGTACATGAACTGAAAATGGACTCATTCCATCCAGGTGAGGAATATCTTTATCCACAGACCTATAATAACATATTCCTAAAAAATAATATTGCCAATCTGAGGGAAGTTGTAGCCATCCCGTAGTTTGATATCCAATCGAATGTCGATATCATCTTCGAGGATCAAGATTGTATGGAGTTGCTGGTTGTCCCATGCTTTCTTCCAAATCGCAATGAGATGCCCAACATCAGTACCTTCCCGCGTTGCCTAACGTCTTCAGGGTTCTCTGGATAGTATTGCGACATAGTCGAGTGAACTATTTCAGTGTATGGCCCATAAGATGGGAAGATGGTGTATTCAAGTTTATGGTAATCAAGTATTCGAGATGAATATGCCATACCTCCGAAGAGGTTGCTATTAGATATATTTTGCTAAAGCCGAGACTTTTTTCCGGATATGACGTACGCCTCTCAAACTTCTGTCCACTAGCGGGTCAACTATCTATTCAAAGGATATATTACGTTGAATCAATTAGGAAATAGAGTACAATTAAGATAAGACAGAGTGTCAGAAGTAGCGGTTTCCACCTATTATTCCGGGCATAATTCATAATCAGATATGAAATAGGGCAATCTGAGGACCAGATACATTCAGCCTGATAATCGACCGCCTTGGAGCACATGAATGAATCCTTCTTTCATATGTCGACAGAGTTCACTGCTAACAACTTTAATCGGATCTTTCCCATGAAATTGTTGATATATTTGATGAACTTGTGTCCCTATTCTGACGCCCAGGTTTCAATAAGGATTGACGATAGGGCGGCTTTATATTTGCCGAGTATATATAAAGTCTGAAGGATTCGCGTAAGAGGGAGCATCATGATATGAAGGAGGTCGTCGATATTGATATACGTTGTATGAGGGTTGCTGGCTGATGGATTGTAGTAAGAAGTCCTGTCAAATTGTATGTGCGCTTCTTGAGAAATAAGTCGTTTTATATCTCGTACAGAATTACTTAGCGTAGTATTCTATTGACAAAACTCTGCATCAATCCAAATGATGACATCAATCCCACATATAGATACCATTTCAATATTTGATGAAAAATCATTTTTATACAATGACGTGGCTGAGCTTTGCTCTGACACATCTTACCCATTAGTTCCAAATTTGAAAGAGAAAAAAGAAAGGTCAGATATGATGAAGTCAGCATAAGGAATAAATCTCGAGTTGTAGAATCATGTTGGAGAAGAGGCAACTCTGCTCGTTAATCTCCCTTGGGACTAGAAGGCGCTGGGAAAAGTCAGTTTGAGTAGGGGAAGCTGTCATACAGTATGAGTTGTACTGTGGACTTGTGGGGGAACTGTTTCAGTTAGCATGCGTGCGCGTTTAGTGGGCAAACTATATAGGGCTTCTGCGAATATTAGCTAACAGAGGTCAATGGGTGGCTTACGTAGGACTATAATGGGGGCTCGTTGGCGCTATAAAAGTTAGCTCCCTGTAAACGATTTCTCAATTTCTATACAATAATTCGGACTAGACGTGTCAGAATTGATACTGAATAGAAAAGAAAGTTTTACCTTGCCGGACTACCTTTATTCATTTGTGGAGAGGTAGGTGCTATACTGTCAATATCAAACAATAATCAATTTATACAAAAGCTTGGACTATAAATTTAGCGCGAAACTTGATTAGAAACAAACCTAGTCGGAGAGTACTGGGGAGAAGTGGGCGAATAAGTAGGCGAAGTTGGTGCTGATTATTAGATTCACAATGGACATGATAATTATACAGTATTGAGGACTAGATGTCAGAATTATCAAAACTTGGGGAGATACCTAGTTGGAGAGTACCGAGGAGAAGTTGGAGAACTGTGTCATTAGCATGATGACATCAATGAGAACATGCTATTGAGGACTGGTTCTATATTAATCAGTAAGGATTGATAAGGGACACCTTACGGAGAATAAGTTGGGCTGGTCGGAGAATAACTCGGGCTTGTCATAAGCAAGAAATTCTGGATATGAAGAAATCACCTGGTTGGAGAGTATGAAGGGGATGTAGGAGAGTAAGATGGAGATGTAGGGGAATATGAGGGCGACGTAGGCGCTGGAAAAATCAGAATAACGAAAGTGAGAGCAAAATACAGTAACTCGGACTCGTTGGACTGTAGGAAGGACTTGTTGGGGAATAAGATGGACTAGTACTGCAAAATCAGCACACTGAAGGTTGATCTTGTCATACGGAGAGTAAGCTGGGGATGCTCTGCACGATCAGTAAAGTTCAAGATGAGAGGAAAATATACGGAGAATAAGCATTCGGAGAGGTAGGACTGTAGCCTGGAGAAGTTGGACTATAACCAAACGAGGGCGATGTAGGAGAACTGTGGAATTAAAAACATAAACGTAAAGAGAGCATACTATGCAGGGCTCGCAGGAGAATAACCGGGACTGGTCGGGCTTGTTCCAAATGGACTTCTAGGAGAATATCCTGGACTTTGCGAACCTGCTCCGTACGGACTGGCTCCTGTATAAGGACTCGTTCCGAACGCGCCATAATCACCAAAACCTCGTGGAGAATCAGCACCGGATTGTACAAGTGGTGAAAAAGCTGCTCCTGCATCTGGAGATCCGATGTATTGTTGATCGTGATAGACAGGCGATCGACCATCGTACGGTGTAGCAGCGCCATCATGGAGTGAAGTCTTTCCGCCAATTCCAACAGCAGCAGTTGCCTGATATCTTGGGTCAAGAATAACCTGACTAAGAAGCTGTTCATCTAATAAGACATCAAATTCACCGGTACCCAACGGCGCAAGTTGACCAAGCATGATATTTTCCGAAACTCCTCGACAATCGTCTTTCGAACCAAAGGCAGCAGCGTCAAGAAGGATCTCTACAGTTTCTTCAAACGAAGCTCTCATCAAGGCTCCAGTTTCCGCTCGATTAATGCCATGCCGAGTGATTGCCATCAAATGACCCCGAGATGTCATAACATCGCAAAGAAGCGATAAATGTCGATAGTTTACATAAGAACCATCGAATTCAATGACTTTCCGCAATTCGATGAGAAGGGCAGCCCGAGTAGCTTCGATTCCAAGGACTTGTAAAACCTCGACGAAAGAATTCGAATGTACACGACGAAAATCAACATCATCAATAGCCATAACTTCTGCCAAATTAACACCATCCGTCTCCAAAGTCCATTCATAATCAACATGAAATTCACCAAGTTCGTTTAATCTTCGAACTTTGGCCTGATTGAGAAATACCCTCGAGACACCGGGAACTCCACGTAAATTGATATTCTCAAGTAAATGATTCTCCACTCGTTTCAAAAATAAATCTTCTTCTTGATCTTCTTCGTCTTTGTCGTCACGGAGAACACGACATCGAATTACAAGTTGATCAGCATTATCTTCGGACCAAATCGTAAACATATCATTCTGAAAACTACCGGCAATTTTACCAGCGACGTCTTCTGTACTGAGATGTTTATCAAGCATTTTGGCACGATCGAGAATTAATCGGAGAAGCCACGGTGACTGTCGATGCAAATTTGCCTCGACTTCTTCATCAGGAACAGCAAAGAACGCTTCCACGAATTCCTGATCCTCTTCAATAATCGTATTTTGCGGATCAGGGTCATAATGGATCTCAGTAGCTTGAGTAACAGTCCGTAACGTCGTATGTTCAATTTGACTCTGAACTGCTTTTGCAGCAACCATATCGCCACTAATATCAGGGTTCAAGTAAATCGTCAACGAGGGTGTTTTGATGTCCTTTGCGACATTGAGAATTTCCTTGAGTCGGGGTACACCAAGAGTAACATTCTTGGAGGAAACACCCGCATAATGGAAAGTATTAAGAGTCATCTGGGTGGCTGGTTCCCCAATCGACTGAGCGGCAAGAGTTCCGCACATTTCCCCGGGATATGCAACAGAACTCGTGAACCGTGATTCGATTTCCCCGAGAAGCCATTCAAAGGCAATTTTGTTGAAGTGGTATTCCTTCAAAACTCGCTTCGTGGCTAAACGTGATCGAATATGAATTTGAGAAAGCAATGTGGCATCTTGTTGGGCTTCTTTAGTGAGTTGATCAGTTCCTCGAAACACGATCAATTTTAAAGCAAGCTGCCTTACTCCCTCGATGATATCTTTGGGTGTAAGATTTGATGGTTTCCTACGATCGATATGAAAAATCTGTTGGGCGTTTTGTATTACTCGTTGAATATTCACAGGCAGAGCCCGACGATTATCACCATCAGGAAAGATATGGCGAAGTTTCTTCCGATCTTCAACTAACTGTGCCCACTCTTCGTCAAGGTAATTTTGCATCTGTTCGTCGCCGTCAATGTCATTTCCGACTTCGAGTAGATTAGCAGGAATAGTTCGTGTCGGATCCATCAAATCGACACGGTATCTATCTTCAAAAGCCCGATCTGATAGGGTTAAAGTCTCCAGAAACTGATGTTCGACTTTAGCGCCATCGAGTCCGTCTTCACCGTATGCTAATTGAACGATATCACCGAGGGAATTTCGAACAGTTCCATCATATTTAACCATGACATCTTCCAAAGCCTTGACTAATCGTCGCTGAATGTACCCGGTCTCAGCAGTCTTGACTGCAGTATCAATAAGACCTTCTCGACCAGCCATCGCATGAAAAAAAAATTCTTGTGGTGTCAACCCGCGAAGATATGAATTTTCCACAAATCCTCTACTTTCAGGAGAATAATCATCACGCACGAAATGCGGTAATGTTCGAAACTTGAACCCGAAAGCGATACGTTGGCCTTCGACGGCTTGTTGCCCTACACAAGCAGACATTTGCGAGATATTAATGAATGAGCCTTTTGATCCGGCCGACACCATCTGTTTAACATTATTCGATTCCTTTAGGCCTTTTTCGGCGCTTCGACCAGCTTCATCACGAGCATTATTTAAAGCTTGTCGAACTTGACTTTCAAACGTTTCTCGCAGAGTCATGCCGGGGGATGGTTCAAGTGTATTATTTTGTGCTTTTCGTGTTACTTCGATAACTTTTGCTCTGGCTTCTGTAATTTTCTCTTGAATTATATCCATGATATGGGCATCAGCGATTGTATCACCGATACCGATACTAAACCCATTGTGAAGAAACCAGTAATTCACGACGAGTTGGACACCGTTGAAAAATCCTTTACATACCTCGGGCCCCTTTTCTTGCATGATGATGTGGATGAGACCACCGGGTGTTGAACCAACGGTTTTCTTATCAACGATGCCGTAAACAATATCCCCGTTTTCTATTTTCATGCCTCGGTCATCTGGGGGGTTATGCGTTTGGTCTTCGTCATTTCGAGTAATATTGATTCCCCGGGGTATAACCATGCTGAGAATCTGTTTACCAGACCATAGAGGTTTAGGTTTAATAATTGCGGGCATGGGAACAGTACCGTCCCATTCTGGAATCCACATTAATATGTTCATAACCATATCCTGAGCCATGAAGGAATCTCGTTTTGTAAATTTTCGAATGGCGCAAAGTGCGTCTTGAACAATACCCATGACTGGTTTGTTACCCTGAGGCGAGACAATTTGTCTAGGAACCATGCAAATTTCACTGATTTCAGCCCTTGTTTCTTCAGATTGGGGCACATGTAAATTCATTTCGTCACCGTCGAAATCGGCATTGTATGGAGATGTTACGGAAAGATTAAGACGAAAAGTGGAGTATGGCATGACTCGAATTCTATGGCCCATCATGGACATTTTGTGAAGAGATGGTTGACGGTTGAAAATGATAACATCGCCGTCGACAATATGACGTTCAACTCGCCAGCCGTATTGTAAAGGAATTTCCCCAGCTCGTTTGTGATAGCGGAGATCGATTCGTTCTCCAGTGTCTCGAATAATGTATTTTGCACCGGGATGTTCATTTGGACCGTTACGAACGAGTTCTTGAAGTTTATGAATGTTATAAGAGGTGACGGTTTCGGGATATGTAAGAGTTTTAGCAATACTTCTAGGTACTCCTACTTCGTCGAGAGATATATTAGGATCACCGGTGATGACTGTTCGAGCGGAGAAATCGACTCGTTTACCCATAAGATTTCCGCGGAGCCGTCCTTCTTTACCCTTGAGACGAGCACGAATGGCTTTGACGGGCCTTCCCGATTTTTGGATGGCCTGGGGTTGACCGGGAATATTGTTGTCCATATAAGTGGCGACGTGAAACTTGAATTAGTGATGTCTGATTGTAAACTCCACTACCTGTAAAAGACTTTCGAATTCTGTGACGATATGAGCTGGTGCACCTTCTGATTCAGTGCGGCGGACATTGCTGTTGGCTTTGATGATTTCAGCCAGTTTATAGGTTAGATCGTCTTCGCTGCGAGCTGACCCGTCTACGGAGATACTGGGTCGGACAGGAGGGGGAGGCACACCAAGCACTGTGATAATCATCCATTCTGGGCGGGCGTATTCTCCACTGAGGCCGAGTTTTTGCAAATCTTCGTCAGAGATGAGTTGAAAGATTCGAAGGACTTCAGAAGCGGTGATGGCACGTTTTTCTGGCTGAGAGTCCTGAAATTAGCACACGATCAAGAGAAAATAAACTTCGTCAGTTTTTGATCGTTTCCAAGTTCCCCATAGTTTAAATCCGTCTTTGCGAATCGTGGGCTGTGGATTTCCACAGCCTCCGTGGGAAATTCCGAGGTCTGTGCCTTCCGGTGCATCTTCCGCGGAAGGACCGCTATCACAGACTGACTTTCCTTTGCAAGCATTCCACATTGCGTTCATGCGGGCTTTTGGATCGCGATAGCGCATGGCCTCTAAGAATTTGGGATCGTTCTGAAAAGGTGAGTATCCAGAAAATGGGCAAAACTATTGACCTGGTCGGCTTTTAGTTTCCCACAGTTGAAACAAACTGACTGCAGGATCTTTATGACTTTCTGCAGGGTTAGACTGTTGGGCTGTTGCGAGAGAAAACCGTAAGAAAACCGTAATGAAAGACAGGTTTTGCGAGTTCTATATGGCCAAAGTGGCCTGGACAATCGGACATGCCTTCGCCACACTACAAGATTGAACAGGGGTGGACATGGGAAGGAAGATGTACTGTTTGGCACTTGTAGCCTCTGTCGATAGTACCGAGACGGGGATCGAGCAGGCCTCCAACCCGAGGACGCAGCCCCGACTCGTCCATGGTTTCTGGAAACTCTATTTTTGCGACCGAGGAGGAGCGCTGGAAGAATTAGCAGGCGGGTTAGGCAATGCAAACGTGCGATTTCTTCGGGGCTCAAGACGCTGAAACGCACCTCGCGGATGCGCTTGAGCGGCGCCTTTGACAAGAGCTGCTGCTGCTGCTGGCTCATGTTTGGGCAGATTTTAAAGGGGAAGAGAGGAGCGAGGGTAGGGGAGCTGGGTGGTGAGTTGCAAAGTGGTCAACCGAACTGGATCTCACCTGCTGATTTGAGACCCCCACGTCCTTTTTGTTTTTATAATTAATGGCCAACCTCGAACTCCTGGATCCGTTTGCGCAGGATTATCCAGAGAGTCTCACCGCGTCGCTCGCATATGGCCATGCGACTTGCGCGCGATTCAGTCCGCGCGGCGATCATTTGGCAGCTGGACTCGCAGATGGTGCGGTGGTCATTTGGGATTTTGTGACGGCGGGAATTTCTCGTTTGATGCGTGGCCATACCCGTACAGTGCAGTCTGTCTGGTTGTTTTTGTTTTTGTTGCGTTATTAACCATAGTTGGTCCCGCGACGGCCGTTTTTTGTTGTCTGCGGCAAGAGACTGGAGAACTGTGCTGTGGGATCTCGCAGACGGCTCCCGCAAACGCTCTGTGTCGTTCGAGGCTCCCATCTGGGGCGCAGATATTCATCCGTACAATCAGTATTTACACCCGAGACGAGTGGTTAAATCATAGTCTGATGTTTGTGGCATCGCTCTACGAAGACAAACCCGTGCTGGTCGATATCGCCTGTTTGAAAGCCGTTAAACATATTCTGCCCTCAATACCACGCAGGCTGCAGACAGAAGACGACGATGACGGCGAAATAAACGAAAAACAGGCGGCGCAGGACGCAAAACAGCTCACACTCGTCTCGATATACGACAGGACGGGCAACTATATCTATACAGGAACCAGCAAGGGCTGGCTCAATGTCATTCACTGCGAGACTCGCCAGGCACGAATACCCATCTGATCCAGCTAACACCAGGTTGTCTGGTCAAACCGCCTCACATCGTCAAACATCAAGCATATCCGTCTCAGTCCAATGGGAAGAGATCTCGTAGTCAACGCATCAGACAGAATCATCCGCACTCTGGTCCCCACCAATGCATCTACCCTCCCTGAAACCATAGACTTTGCCGTTGAACATAAATTCCAAGACGTCGTCAATAGATTTCAGTGGAATGCATGTGGATTCAGCTCCAATGGCGACTACGTGATGGGTACCGGCTTTATAATTGCCTGCTGAAAAAAGCTTCCACCTTTAAAGAACACGATATATACGTATGGGAACGCACCATGGGCTCACTTGTAAAAATGCTAGAAGGCCCCCGTGAAGAATTAACAGACGTCGATGTATTCTAGTCCATTCCATTGTACTAACAGCTAGTGGCATCCAACACGGCCAGTAGTCACCGCTCTTGGCCTCGAGAGCGGCATAATCTATATATGGGCAACGTCACACTCAGAAGGCTGGAGTACTTTTGCCCCAGACTTTAAAGAACTCGAAGAAAACATCGAATACGAAGAACGCGAAGACGAGTTTGATATGGTATTTCTCTAAATTATAATCATTAACATTCAAGTTGCCCGAAGAAGAAGCTTCAAAACGAAAACAACACGATGAAGACGAAGACGTGGATATCACTACAATCACTCACGCTCGAGGCGATCATGGGTTCCTTTTACCCGTTATACTCGATCCAAATGAAGAAGAAGACTCTATTCCCCAACCTTGCTCTCCCAAAAAAAGAAACGAAGTAAACGGAAAACCAAAACCAAATGGCAAAAAACCCACAAAACGAAAGCGTGAATAGCTTGCATTTTGTTGTATAATTATTTATTCATATAATATCAATGCTTATCCCGCAACGAATTGTAATGTGCCCCTGAACCATACATATGTCGATAGTAAGCCAGTCTAATTGGGTCTTTCCCACCTTCAATCTCAATTTTCATAACTGGACCTTGCTCTTGTACAAGATGAATAGACACACCCCTCGATTTTGCTAGCGCCATAATTTCCATTTCTCCGCCCCAAACTGCTGTGTCCTGAATTTCATCGCAATAGGCGTCGATATCGCTTGTTTCGCCAGTGTTTTCGTCAACTAGAAATGGCAGAAAATCAACGCAATGAGAACGAATATATGTTGCTGCTTCTTTCCGTAGGGCCTGATATGTTGTCTAAATTAGCGAGGTGAGGATGCAACGGTAGGCAGATACATTTATTCCATGGCGACTCAACAGTTGATCTGCAAAAGCGACATACAGACAATGACCATCCGGATTAATCTATCATCAGCTTTTTCATTTCATAAATCTCACGTCTTTCTCGATTAATCCTAGTTCTGCGACTTTCCGTTTAATAGCTATACTTTCGAATTTTTGGTAATTAGGTATCGTTGAGGCTTCACGTTCCGCTTCGTCTCTTTGAGCTTGTATTTCACCGGCTCTACGGGCCTTGGGTTCCTATTAGATATATCTACCGGAGGGGACCAGTATACCAAACGAGCTTTCTGCCGATTTGGTTTCTGGGGACGATGATAGAAATTACTGCTTTCCATTTTTAGAGTGGTTAAAAGTTGAACCTTGAAACTATTAACCGCATCATCCATCCATATGATACTGTATGTATTTTGTACTATCTGTCCTATCTAGAACTTGAAAACTTGCTCTTTTGAATATCCGAGCTCTTTGAGCATTCCAGTCAAGTCACCTTGATCAGTTGGTGATTTCTTACCGCCAGAAACGGATGTATATAATCCTGGGGGTCCACAGACGAAGATCTTGATATTTCCATCTCGGGGCGACGGCATGATTTTCGCAACAAGGTCTTTCGTGATGTAGCCTTTTCCGCCGGCCCACCATGAAGGAGGGTTATCGAGAATGTAAAACACGCCTGCCGATTAGCTCTATGCGGAGTAAACCATACTAAAGTTGGGATGCTTTAGTTCCAATTCCTCCAGTTCACGTTTCAAAAGGATATCCTTTTCGGAGATCTACCTTGTTATCTATGGTTCTTGTTCAACATACATTTCCGTAAACGAGAGAGATTTTCGTCTTGTCATTTGGATTTGACAGAACATGTCGAATGACTTGGTACATTGGCGTAATACCCGTTCCACCCGCAATCATCCCAATCCGCTGATGTTTATTCTCTTCCATTAAATATTTCTGAATTGGACCTTTGAATGACAATCGCTGGTCAACATTCATATCATGAAGATGAGTCGACATCGGCCCATCTAAACAGGCATCAGCTCCAATACAACTCTCTTCTTACTCGGATATTTTTTGATGAGAAGGTCAATGTAGCCTTTGGCATCGACTGTAGATACAGGCGTATATGGTCGAATAACGGGTTTTTCATCTTTTGGACCTTGATATTTTGTTAAAAGAGCAGAGGCGACGTGCAGCCCGCTGACTTGATCTTGAGACGGTAATGCGAAACGAAATCTCTTAGTATTATGATTTATTGTTTCAATCTTTTCGAGCTTGATTCGAATTAGAATGTTTGGAAGTGAAAATGTTGAGTACCTTTAAATCAATCCATTCATCTTTATTCTTGAATGCTGCGGACGAGTTACTGCTTGATTGAGTAGACGTTGACGATGAAAAGAAGCTTTTGAGAGTATCTTTGTAGTAGTAGCCGGCACCGAGAGCCGCTGCCCCAACTGTTAGTGGAACGAGACCCTTGGAGTTCTTGGGTTTTGGAGCTTCTGAAGAGAATGGCTTTAATTGAATTGATGATCTAAAAGCCACTCTGTGCAATGGAGTCAGGGCTGAGCGGGTTGTTGGGATTATAATCATGTTAGTGGATTACGCAGTGTGCTGTGGGGTGAATTTTGAGTTTGGAACGGCGAAGCAGTTCAAATGAAAAAATCTATCTAGAATTCAGATATATCAATGATATGCCTATTGATACATCCGAGTTCTAGATAGAGGTACTTTGCGACAAGACTGTTGGATCCTCATGGCCGCTTAAAAAAGAATAGAATATCAACAGGTGTGTCCTCCCATAAACATAAATGGACGACAATGCGACTTTTGACATTGACAAAACAATCTAAATATCGACAACAGCCGTCTGCAGTTTGACCCTAGTCGTCTGAACAGCCTGGACTAATGTGTACAGTTTCTCCTTGGCTCCTTCTTCATCGTTTCTCTTCCTTGATAATCGAATGCGCATTCGGTGTTGAACTCCTTTGATGCCATGCTTCCAGACTTCCTTGTTCAAAAGTGGGTCGATTCGAACGTCCTTGGTTCCCTGGTTTGCGTAAGAACAGTTTGCTTATTTCAAAAGACGTGCCATGTGTAGAGTAGCAAATTTCTTAATTTCCTTGATCGCTCTGGGTGCTCGTTGTTTGAATGTTAATCCGAACAGCTACGACGGTTAGATTCCGTGGTATCTTATACTGGGACAGTTAACCCGCTTGTGGAGGTTAATGCTGTAATCCCGGGCGACGATATCGAAGACCGCAGACCTGCTCTTTGCTTTTTTTGGTGTAGGAGCCATTTGTGGAATATCAAGACAGGTTATTAGAGGCGCGAACGAGAGTTCAGAGGGTGAAACTTGCCGGCCAGTCACAATAGCTAATTATGGGCATTTGAATGAGGAAATTAACGACTTTAAAATTGCGAATTGTGATTAACGGCCGGTCCTGAATAGTAATAACGCACATAGGGTTGCAATAAGATATTCTTGCTGAAATGATACTTTTCGAATCTTTGGTCGAACTCTAAAAGAGCTTATTTTTTCCTTCAGCGACCCGTGTAGGTCAATATTGTTTCACATTTTACAGCATTGCTCAATTTATCAGCCACTGCCTCATAATCTCACATATTGCCTCTACAATCCCAGTTGATGTTCAAACTAACAGAATAACCCTTTGATTCTCTTTTATAGTAACTCTGAAGGAAACAGACACGGTTGGCAATGCCTTTGATTGTCTTTTATAGTAACTCGGAAAGACACAAACACTGTCGGGAATGAATACTATTCTACATGGCAGGAAAGTGGACGCAATCTGACTTCACGTCCACGATGTCACCAAGAGGTCATCCGCGTAAGCATGACGTCCCAATATATTAGTGACTATAAAGTCTTCCACTATCAAATTTCAGTTCCTCTACAATGGCTTCCACTGTTCATGCTATTAAAAAGACTCTATCATCTGTGACTGCAGATGCCAAAAGCAAACAGCTTGCCAAAGTCACTGTAGACGCTACCAGAAATCATGGGCATCTTACTACGAATACCGGCGTTAAAGTTCAAAATACAGATGAATGGCTCAAGGTTTGTTGTATTTATGCTGTCCGCTCACAAGGAAGGCTGGATATGATCAACAAGGTCCTTCACTGCTCGAGGACTTTCACGCACGAGAGAAGATTCAACACTTTGATCACGAGCGTATGCCGGAACGTGTCGTACATGCCCGTGGAGTTGCTGCACATGGTGTATTTAAACTTCATGAAAGTGCACATGACGTCACCAAAGCTAAAGTTTTAAACGATACTAGTCGATCTACGCCTATCTTTTTGAGATTCTCGACAGTCCTAGGATCACGAGGTAGTGCTGATACCGTTCGTGACGTCAGAGGATTCGCTGTGCGGTTCTATACAGATGAAGGAAATTGGGTATGTCTAATGTAGTATTCCTTCTCGTGCTTATCATCAAGGATATCGTCGGTAACAATATTCCTGTCTTCTTCATTCAGGATGCTATCAAATTTCCGGACGTTATTCATGCCGGAAAACGTAGGGACCACTCCTTCAGCACATCCTAACGTTATAGCTGAACCACGCACTGAAGTTCCACAAGCACAAACTGCTCATGACAACTTTTGGGACTTTGCCTACAGCCGATCGGAATCTACTCACATGCTCATGTGGGTTATGTCTGACCGTGCTATCCCGCGAAGTCTACGACACATGCAAGGTTTTGGTGTAAACACTTATGCTATGATCAACAAAGCCGGAGAACGTAATCTTGTTAAATTCCACTTTACTCCAATTTGCGGGCTTTCCTCACTCGTATGGGACGAGGCTCTTAAAATCGCCGGTCAAGATCCAGATTTCCACCGAAAGGATTTATGTATATCTCGCACCTTTAGCCAACTTTATTAATTATTCTAGATAGCGCTATTGAGTCTGGAAATTATCCAAAGTGGAAGTTTGGAATTCAGACAATGAAAGAGTCACAATTAGATGATTTTGATTTTCATCCGGAAGATGCGACTAAACTTTGGCCTGAAGAACTGGTATATCTAAAGCTTGTATGCTTAAACTAACTAATTAGTTTCCAATTCGGTATATCGGAGAAATTGAATTGAACAGAAACGTGGACGAATATTTCCCAGAGACTGAGCAAGTTGCATTCTGCACATCTCACGTCGTACCCGGAATCGACTTCTCCAATGATCCGTTACTTCAAGGACGTCTTTTCTCGTACCAGGACACTCAATTGAATCGGTTTAACTCTTTTAACTTTACCGAACTCCCCATCAATAAGCCAATATGCCCAGTCACGAACTTTCAACGTGACGGTTTCATGCGACACCAAATCACAAAGGACCGGATCAATTACTCACCCAACCGTTTTGATATTTTGCCAACTGCTACCGAAAAAGAAGGAGGTTACGAGCATTTTCCGGCTATTGTCGAAGGAATCAAGGCACGGCTCAATGCCCCCAAGTTTAAGGAACACTATAACCAAGCTGAGCTTTTCTACAATTCCCTAGCTCCTCATGAACAAGCTCATCTTTCTGATGCCTTGTCTTTTGAACTTGCAAAATGCAATGACCAAATCGTTTACGAACGAATGGCTTCAAGATTAGCTGAAGTCAACTACGACCTGGCATGCAAAGGTGACTTGCTCTTATCTTTGCAGTCTGACAAATAGTCGCAACAAAAGTCGGCGCTCCGGTACCAGCGAAAGGAAAACGACAGATGCACAACAAAGTATCACCATACTTATCGCAAACATACTATAAAAACGAAGAAGGAATCAAAGGACGAAGAATCGCTTTCCTCCTTGGCAGCGGATATAACGCCATGCACGTAATCGCAATGAAAGCCGCTCTCACTGCCGCCGGAGCCAATTGCTTTACTGTCGGTCCCGTTCGCGGGCCCGTCGCGGCAGCAGGCCTCGACAAGAAAGAATGCCCATCGGCTGATTTCAGCTTTGACACTTGTCGATCTACGTTGTTTGATGGTGTTTTTGTTCCTGGTGGTATACAAGCTATTTTGATTCTCCGTGAAAGCGGAAGAGCGGTTCACTTTATTCGAGAGGCATTCATGCATTTGAAGCCGATTTGTGCTGTTGGAGAGGGTGTTTCTTTCTTGCAACAGGCTTGTGAGTTACCTGCTACGAATTACGCTTTGGATGCTTCTTCTGAACAGATTACTGCTGACAAAGGCGTTGTTACTTGTCAAAAGTTTGATATGACTACAGAAGCCGCTAGCGCATTCAAGATTATGTTTGGAAGTGGCGGGGAGAACAAGGGTGTTATTAATGTTTTCGCTAATTTGCTGTCCGATCACAGATGCTGGGATCGTGAAACTGTTGCGCACAGAGTTGCCGCTTGATAAGACAAACTTGAATTCCTGTCAGTCCATTTCTTTCCTGACAACTGAGAAGAAATATATATCGTCAAGTTCAAAAGTAAATTATATCAAAAAATAAAA
>LXFE01002924.1:141-22729 GCA_001929475.1 Neolecta irregularis DAH-3 | reverse complement strand
CCTGCAATCCCCGCCCAGCTATATGGATCCCTGCGACCAGACCATCCCAAACTACTACCAGCCCTCTGCAAACTACTCGCAAACCACCTATCGTAGAAATTGGTCAGATCTGCGTAATAGTCCATTCAACGCATACAACATCTCGTCCCTGTCGCCCTCTTCAAATTACCCGGGCCTCATCGTGGATCACGAAATTCGTGCAAGATATACCGCTGTCGGTCCCCCCAGCGCTGCCGCTCAAGCTGCGGCTGCCGAAATGCGAGCTCAACAAGCTAACCAAACAGTAGGCCGAAGACGGCGAAGAAGATGTCCCCCCTCATACGGTAATTACGCTACAATGATTGCCCATGAGATTCTTCAATCTCCCCGAAGAAAGATGACCCTTCGACAGATATACCACCACCTTGAAGCTCGGTTTCCCGATATGTTCTCTGACGAACGCCCCGGTGAAGTAGGAGGTAAAGGCTGGCAGGTACTCGTACCCCCTCTTCATTGTAATTTTCATTAGAACACCGTTCGTCACTCGCTATCGATAAACTCGTGCTTTGTCAAGATACCCCGTAACAAAGACGACGATACAGACTCGGAGGAGGATACCGATTACTACGTATCCAGCGACGGCCGCATGACCCCGCGGTCTACAAAACGCCCTTCAGCAGGCTATAAAAAGGGCGGTTATTGGGCCGTCGATGAATCCCATCTTTCCACAATAAGTCATAATGGAAAACTCGACCTTCGACGCATCGCCGCTACAAAACCTGGTCAATCTCATCCTTACGCCATGATTTAACCCCTGAAAATTTAAAAAAATTTAAAGAATTAGAAGAGTATCGCGTTTACTCTTTGCACTAAAATCGTATCGATCAACCTTTACACGGTTTGTTCCGAGGTTCATATAATCACCTTATTTTATCCGAGTACTACAGATGATTATCTCATCTGCTCAATGTTACGACTTTCTGTTCCCCTTTTGCGGATACACTGATTTTGGGTTTCCATAGATATGTTTGACGTACTTTTGTGTAATTTTGGCATTATCATGGATATCTCTTGGAAGCTTGGCTATTGTAGTTAAAGAATACATATGACAATGACGACCGACAAATTGTTGACAAAAATGGTGGACAAATTGTTGACAAAAAAGGTGTTGACAAAACCGGTTGACAAACCGGTTGACAAAACAAAACGTAACAAACCTTTACAAAACTGGTTGAAATTAAACTATTCAAAACTGGTTGAAATTAAACTGTACAAACTGGTTGAAATTAAACTGTTCAAAACTGGTTGAAATTAAACTGTACAAAACTAAACCAAACTGTATTCCAATTATCTTTCTCAAATAATTTAATTCTTTCTATCTATGCTATCTGCGTCTCATAATCATCAAAATCACCCACGTCAATGTCTTCCAAATCGTCTAGCTCGCCATGCACAGTCGATTGGTTTCGCTGTCGGTCTTGCAATTGTTTCACACTCAAATGACTGATTCCTTCCTGATCTTTGGCGCCAAATGGTTGCGCCATTGCTCTCAAGAACTTTTTTGCCATGGCCAATGCCATATCTGTACTCAAATTCGTTGAACCTTCAGTCAGATATGCCTGTATCCATTTCGGCAGTTTGCTGCGCTTATCGTTGCGCCCGAACCGCTTATCGGCCAGTACCATGATCCCGTAGTCGTCCTTGCCTCGAAGTACTCGCCCTAAACACTGAGCCGCGTGACGCATCGCATCAAAGGTAAGGAAATCATTTTCTCTTATACGGTAATTATCTCGGAGAAATTCAAGACGAGCCAAGCAAGTAAGTTTTAAAAAAGCTAGAAATTTACCTTTAGGATCCGAGATTCCGTGTATTGATAAGGAATTCCAAACATTAGTACTGTCCTACCGTACTGATGATCGAAATCAACACCCTCAGAAACTTTTCCACGAGCAACTGAAAGAAGAACGGCACCTCGCCCATTATTACATGCTTGTCGATATGTCTCAAGTGCCAAGGTCGTTTCTTGACTGTCCGGAGTCTCGACAAGAATCAACTTGTACTTCCAAACTTCATCCAAAATTCCCTTCGATTAGCTGGACTATAAGAGGGTCTACCATGGTTTGCCACATACTAACTATGCTCTCCATATAGAGATACGAGGGAAAGAAGGCAACCAGCCCATCAGGAGTGATTTTTGAAAACTCGATCAAGATATTTCCGTAATTCCTCACAACGCTGGGATCATTTCTTACCTCAAATTTCGAACTAACAGCCACCTGATCAGATCCTCGAGTAATGACCATTGGCAGAAAACAGTTTCTAGCAAGAGTCATACTGTAAGATTCCTGAATGACAGTATTAAATTGTAGCATTTTGGGATACATATCGAGCGGAGACAACGTGCCAGACGTGATTACCACACTACTAAACCTCTCAAAGACAGGTTTAATTGCAATAGATGCATCGAGGCAGGTTAAATGAAAAACTGGATTCGGAACAGTCGCATTTTCGGATTCGTAAGGTTCAAGGATCAATAAAAAGCCTTTATCATAAGTCGCTACAAGGGTTGCAAATGTTGCTACTTCCTGTAGTGCTTGATAATCTTCGATTTGTGAAAGCTCAAGCGTCCGAACAAGCGAAGTAAGACGTTCAGCACAAAACCTATGAAAATCAAAACATCTTTAAATAAAATCCAGTACCGTAATGGTTTCTTTTCTATAAAGCAAAGATCTTTCAAGTGTTGAAGAAATGAAGCTGGAGTTTCGGCGATAACATGACGCACCTTCATTCTCGTCTTTCTCTAAGCAGTGTGCAAGCAGGTATTAAACCTTCAAGTATTCGACAAATCTGTTCAGGAAAGCCACAAAGTGCTCGGCTCTTCGTATACTACCGGGTACAGCTTCCTTCAACAAATCGTCTGGTAGAGCTAAAATTGAGACCAAATCTAACGGCAAACATACCAGGATTAGCCATGAAAGAATCCTCCTCTCGAGCTTCGTCGGCAGCTCGCAATCCATCTACAAGCTTTTGGTATTCATTTTGCAATTTTACCGCATCATTTTGTTTCATTCTGACATCAGAAATAAAATGTGAAATGATATACTCGTCAATCCTTTTGCAAAGACTGCTAACGCCTCTACCAGCACGCCTCAGTGAATCATCAGTCAGGTCAATGCTCAGTGATTCGATACAGACGTTGTCTGTGGTTTAGCACAGACAGTTGGAACATGGGAACCTATATTGTGGGCCTCGTCGAAAACTACGATACAATCTTTTGAAAGTTCTTTCGAGACTCTTTCGGCAATCTTTGGATCAAGTAGATAATGATATGAATAGATGATAACATTGCAGTAAGGCATCTGATGGGTTAGATCATTGCACAAAAAGAACTCTACCATTCGTCTCGCCGTGAAGTAGGGGCATTGCTTATTTTCCACGCCATATTTCAACAATCCATCAAAGGTATAGACTCCATATGGTATCAAATCGTGCGACTCTAGATTTTCCAAGTTCTTCAACATTAACAAAAGCCATGACAATATAGAAACCTCATGGAAGTCGCATAACTCGACATCCTCTCCTGCTCGTTTTTTATCCTTCACGAATCTAGCTGTTAAACTCCGGCATCGCGCATCAACGACAGTTCCTTTCTTCTCATTCTTGATCGAGGGATGCAGACACAAATTTTTGCGGCTCGTAAGTCCCAACCCTCGAAAATCCTCAACTTTCCTCAGTTCCCTAGCCCGAAATGCCATGAGATTCTTCAGTTCAACCAATGCTTTCTCGATTTCAGACATGGTTCGTGAGCAGTATACGAGTTTCCGATGTTCTGGATAATGCTAAAAGGCTAGGAAGATTTGATATTGGTAATAAATACCATTTGGTAGGCGACGATTAGTGAAAGTAAAGAGACTGTTTTCCCTGTTCCAGAGGGCATTTCAAGCACGCAGTGACCCTTTGAATTAGCCTTCAACTTTTTGGAAATTATAATATGCCCCGGCGTCCAGTGTTCGTTTAAGATCATTCATATACGAATATTGCTCTGAATTATCAGTACAATGAATCAGCTAAATGAAACGTTGCACCGGGATATATTCTTGGATACGGAAAATGAACCGGAAGATCATCTATATGAAACCTGAAAGAGTATCAAGACTTGTCAGGGCAATCGATGAAGCGTACAACATCCTCGATTTTCCTCGGAGGTCGGTGATAAGGACTCAACGTCCAAAGAACCGCCGCCACTTTAATGAAATCATGGAGCAATTTCATTCGCGCTGGAGTACAAGAGATACATGAAAATATCCAGTACGTATAAATGACGGTTCAGATAATGACTGTTTTGCATGGTATTATTTGAAGTCATTCAGTATATGCTAGTTAAATCCTTCAATTTTTAAAAATCCTTCGAAACGAGATATATAAATATAAAACAACTACAATATGCAATCGATAATTCGAAGTATTAGGCAGAGCAAACCAATACACTAAGCCTTGCCAAAAAGCAGTATCTTGACCTGAAGAGGGTCACTTTTCTATAACTGCTATAGAACGCCTTTTGTGCTAGGAATTTCGTTGCTTCCTGTCCGCTCGCAAGCCATTTTGAGAGCCAAGGCGAGGGATTTGAAAGCGCTCTCCGCACTAATGCATTAATAAATCAGTAAGTATGAGATGCACCGATGATGATCGTTATCTCCACGAAAGCAATTGACATGTAAAGTAATTCCTGCATTCTGCGCAAAACTCTGAAGAAAATGAGGTATCATTTCTGTGCTCAAACCACCAATCTTTTCTCTTTTCAACCCCAAATCGATTACAGCATATGGTCTGTTCGACAAATCTACCACTGACATCGAGAGCGCTTCATCTAACGGAGCATAACCTGACCCAAACCTCCGAAGACCTCTCAGCTCTCCCAATGCAGATTTGAAAGCACTTCCAAGAGCAAGCGCGCAATCCTCAGCAGTGTGATGGTCGTCTATATAGAGATCGCCGACACATAATAAAGATAAGGACCATCCTACATGTTTCGAAAGGGCGTATAACATCTAGGGCTATTAAATGGTAATAACCCGTCTATACGTGGTCTAAAAAGCCAATTCCAGTATCAATGTGGATATTTTGGGAAACATCAAACTCTGTTGAATGGTGAGACTGGATGTCTGAAACGATTTCTGTCGGCAAAGGACCCCCATCCAATGACAAATACACTTTGACATGAGTTTCGTTGGTCTTGCGATCAAGGGATGCTGTTCTGAGCATCTCTGAGATTTGACAGTATTGGTCAGAGTTCAGAAGAATTACACTGTTGAAACTGTATATCGGGGGATGAAAAATCAGCTGAGGCGATTTCAGAGCTGGGGCAACGGAATTTTCTCAAAGTTTATACTCACGTGCACACCAAATAGTTGTCCAGGTGCATCGAGTGAGGGACAAGAAAATAACGGGAAACCAATTTGCCAATATTTGACTACGACTACTACTACTACGAGATCTCTTAGAAACACTATGATGAGTCAGTAACATTTAGACTCACAGCACACACCTTTCTGTAAACAGATTGAGGCCCAGTTTCATCGTATTCTTGCTTGGAGATCCACATTTGCTGGAATGTGGACAACGAGGCGAGAATAGAACCACCAATCCAAACACTGTATTTCCGTTCTGGGGGAGCAACAATCTTGACCTTCAAAGTGAGTTGTGCAAACAACCAAGGAGAGATGCCTTCATCGAAGAGGGTGCGAGAGCAGTCAGTTCCCTTTGCATTCGGTCCGTGATACACGAAAACATAGTGGAACCTCCAGACTATCTGTCAGCTAAGACGGTAGAGATTATCAATACCAAGACGATATTTCCGTACAAGTCTTTTCTGATATCAACATCACACTTCATAATGGAGTTGAAGGTGGTTTCATGGATACCAGAAGCTTCAGAGCCAACAGCAGAAGGCGAGAAGAGAACTTCTGGTGCACGGAATCTTGAGCTAAGCTTACAGAAAATCAAGATTGAGATACCGCTCATTTCCGACAGTAATGACTTGACCATCTGGAAGTTCGTAGCTCTTCTCGAGTGAGGAACTTTGCGCCGCAGTTTGAAGCTCTTGTTCATAGTCTAAAGCAACATAGCAGAGCTTTTCTTTAATATCTCGGACGATTTCGCGTTCGGCAGTGGTGGTGAAAGTGTAACCACGCTCCATGAGAATCTTCATAAGGTAGTCAGTTAAATCGCGACCAGCAAGGTCGACTCGACAAATTGCATGAGGAAGAGCATAACCTTCGTAAATCGGCACAGTATGGGTGACGCCATCGCCTGAATCAAGTACAATACCAGTCGTTCGACCAGAGGCATAGAGAGACAAGACAGCTTGAATGGCGACGTAGAAGGCTGGGCAGTTGAATGTTTCAAACACGATTTGAATCATTTTTTCTCGATTGGATTTGGGATTGAGGGGTGCCTCCGTGAGAAGGACAGGGTGCTCTTCTGGAGCAACTCGAAGTTCGTTGTAGAACGTATGATGCCATATTTTCTCCATATCATCCCAATTGTTGACAATACCGTGTTCGATGGGATATTTCAAGGTGAGAATGCCTCGTTTACTCTGAGCTTCATCACCAACGTATGAATCCTTTTGACCCATTCCCACCATGATTCCCATGTGTCGGGGACGACCGACAAGTGACGGGAAGACAGCTCTGGGGGCATCGTCACCGGCAAAACTAGACTATCAGAGGTTTGCAAAGAGAATAATCTTATACCCGGCTTTACACATCCCCGAGCCATTGTCCATAACGACCTACAATTGCACGTTAGATTGAGCCAACTTAGAGAGACGTCATCGTCAAGCATACAGCTGCCGTTTCATCGGCTAGATCGAATCAGCGGGGGATTTCGTGAAAAACAAGAGGGATTGTTGACAATAACATATAAAAACATACTTTCCATGTTAACTTTTGCGCGGTCGAAGAATACTAAGAAGGCGGCAAGAACAAAGGTACTAAAGAGGAGTAGGTGGAGACGGAGATCTTGACCCTTACTTGGTTGGAGGTTGGCTTTATGGGCTATGAACCAGCCAACGCCCTAAATTTGGGTATTCGTCAGCATCGACGTCACCAACAACAAAATAATCGGTATTCTTTCTAAACAGAAATATATCATTCATTGTTCGTGCCACATCACGAAGAGCGGACTTTTATGTATTAATATGGATAATGAGGGCAGCCATTGCTAATGGATGCTTCGAACGAACCAATCGGCCAGCCCCCTGAATGCTGGAATATTATTAGTCTGGACATGGTTGTCAGGGTGCATCTAAATATCACCACTTCCTCTTTTTCAATCCTTTTGCGTTAGCATATCTTATTGCGTCAATGGATCGTGTGCGTGCTGATGGCGAATATGCAAGCTCTGAAGGAAGCATTCGGTCCCCTTCAGCCCAATCTGGAGACAACAACAGGAAGATAGACAATATCAGGGACATTCTACAACGACATAGATCAAACGTTGTATCTGTACTCGAGGTAACTGAGACATCCCCCAACGCCCATAATTTCTTAACGTCAAGGAGGAAGAAGATGCTCAACTGTTTACAGACAGTCTCTCCTCGTGCCTTGAGAGCATTCAGAAGACGGTAAGGGAGCGAGGTCTGTTGCATCAAATGACAGGACTTACCTCCAATAGCTGTTGAATTGATCCTAAAGGTCGTTAATCCAACAAATGCAAATGGATTCAGGGCAATTCCAAATCAAGAAAGCTCAATGGTCGCATTCTGGAAGTTTACGTAAATATTCCAGGAAGGATCGGAGCTTTGACCAACTTGTAGTACTCGCATTACGATTTCTTTTGCAAGGATCATTTTGAATATCCGGGATGTCGACCAGCTAATGAGTACATTAACTGCTATGGAAAAGTATTTAAATGATCGTAATGTCTTACTGCAAAGCAATGGGGTGAGATACTCTTCAGAGATATTTCTAATTGAAAGAATTTAGCTGCATCTGGAGTGGAGCTCCCTGAACGTACAGGCGAGACTACAGGCGTTCAAGTAGCCTTGTTGATGCTCCTTTATTCTCCAAATCCCGAAACATGCTCACGCGCTGTGAAGATTTTCGGATCTATTTGTACATGTGTGAGAACAGTGGAGAATTCCGCTGTTATTGAAGCGCTTCGCAATACAGCTATGTCAGACTATCCAGTATTTGCAGAGCTGGCTTCAGAGAGCTTTGTTGTCATGGGTATAATTATGCCTCAACATTTACCTTGATAGTTTAGGTCGTGTAGCTGTCCAAAAACAAATCAGAGCACGTCTAAGGTTGCTCACACGTCCATCTGCCGCAAATTTAGCCGCTTGGGAAGGAGCCTATAGACGGTGGAACTCGTTAACAATCTATCTGAAGAGTCATCGTAAGAGCAATTCGCTGTCTGGCCGAGCTCCTACGCAGGATCAAGTAGTCTCATGCGGAATATATATTAACAGTAGTCAACGTTTGCTGAGTGGAGCAATCTTACTGGCTTCCTGGCTGCACTAGGTGGAAGCAGGATAACGGATTTCATTTCGCCGAAGCTCCATCAGGCCGGTGCTGATGATGATCTTCTCAATCAATTTATTGAACAAGCCGCTTGCCTTCTCACTCATGAAGATGTTGCAATCCGTGAAACAATACGAGAGACGTTCGGTTCTGAGTTCGGTATCCGTGTATTTGGTCTTATTTTTCAAGAAATGGAACGGCTTGTTAGACAGTTGTTCAATGGTGGTTCAGCAAACGTTAATGCCGCCAATACTCTTCTTGTGGATCAAATTATTGTAGTATTGCGTACCGTTGTTGAACGAATGGAGAACCCTCTACATACCTCGATTAATTATGATCTTGGAGCTGTTGTCATGCTTCTTAGTAAGTATGTGAGTAATCTTGGGAAGGATTCGACAAGCATTAAAATCAAAGCATGTGGACTAATAGAAACAATATCGCGGAAGAAAGAAATCTTGGCATTTGCGGAAGAGAGGTTCGTTCGAATGAAATCTTTTTAACTAAGAATTCAGGAAGGTTCAAAGCCTCTTGATGACAATACTATGTAGTTGGATGGAGTTTTCAACTCGAACTGTTGACCGGGTACAGAAGGAGCTCGATTTAATGGCTCTGAAAGCAACCGAACCTCTTCTCTATCAGTTAATGCTCTTGCCTTGCGATGAGGAAGATTCAGTTGAGTCCCGGCGTAAATTGGTCAAAATGCTTTTCACTTTCATCCTTGAAATTCTCAAGCGTAGCAGCCGTCCAGAAGTGAAAACATTTGATGACCCTGCACTGACCAACAGGATAAAGAAGGCAAAGAAGTAGCCATGATCCGTGAACTCACAACCCAATCACTATCAAACCTCGTTACAGCGAATCTCGAGTCAGGTCTTGAGCTTGTCCTCGGTATAGGTCAACAGGATGATGTTCGAACTCGAATTGCAGCAATGCAAATACTTACTCGTGTATTACTGCAACTTTCCAAAGAATACGGTCCGCGCATTGAGGATCTTACGGTCCTGAATGAGGACGATCGTTTAGCTCGTGTCATAGAAGTCCGTTATTGCCGATTCACTGAACTAATAGGTATATAGTACGTTATGAGTGACAAAACCTGCGCTCTAGCTGTAGTCGACGCTTGTCCTGCTTCCGAAGTCGATTCCTATGCAGAAATCCTGTTCAATATTTTTGACTGTGAGGCGGAAGGTCTTTTAGCATTGGAAGTGCTAAAGGAAATTATTACTGATGAGTTGGAACAATCTATTGAGCAAACTGGAATTCTCCGCAGGAACTCTATGGCGACAAAAATGCTTTCGGCTTTTGCTCAAGCTCACGGATCTGAGTATCTCAAGACTGTTTTGCAGCCAATAATCCACGATCTTTTGGAACACTCGGGGCAATTAAATATCGAACTAGATCCTCAAAAGGCTGGTCCAGATGTGGACCTCTCGGATAATGTCATGCAACTCATTCTAGTTACTCAAAGAGTCATCGATCAGATCTGCGATTCTGTGAAAGATTTCCCAGTGCTCTTGCGAGATATATGTGCCCATATAGACCTGAAAGCAAGCGAATTACATCCTCGAAGTGCCACAAAGGCAGTTGGGGGTATCAAACCGAGATATTTCCGTTGCTAAGCTCAGGATTTGTATTTCTAAGATTTATTTGTCCTGCAATAGTCTCTCCTGACAGCGAAGAGCTAACAAAGCTGACAATTGGAAAAGAAAATCGGAGAGGGCTGATGCTTATCGCCAAGGTGATTCAGAACCTTGCCAATGACATGCTTTTCGGCGCTAAGGAAAGTTATATGGAAGTTTTGAATGATTTTCTGCAAGAAAATATTTTTAAAATTAACGAATTTTTGAGAGATATTGCGGTAAGATATGTGTCCTTTTCATTGCTGAAGCCCCAGCTTCCAATTGATTCCGAGGAAAAAATGATCGTAAGAAGGACCTTAATACAAGGAGATTCAGCGGTTTTCCATCAATATCTCTATGAACATCAAGAACGGATTCGTAAATCTTATATGACCCGGTTGCTTCAAAAAATTCAAGATGACATGGATTTGGCGAAGATTGATGGAGAACTACAATCGAAACTACGAAACTCATTTTCAAAACTATCAAATTTATTATCGGGACTTGGGGCTCCACCGAAAAACACCACCATAGACAGTATTGGGCCTACTCCTATTCGACACGGTAACCCCACTGTCAATATTTTAACCCGCGGTTCCAATTGTAATCTCGATATCGTCAAGTCATTGAAGTGCCTATATGTCGCGGGTATATCTAAGGCAAAACGACCTGTCATTCTCTACATTCCGCGGAGATTTAATCCTGTACAAGCCGATTTCGATATGCTCTATGTACATCTTTTTGAGGTACATATTCTTTCCTAATCACAAACTAATCTGAGCTTATCAATAGCTTTAGTGGCACACAAGGATTCGAGCTTTTCGTCGACTTTACTGGGTACACTATGGATGTTGCCATTCCTAGTACCTGGGTGAACAACACCACGGCCATGATCTCCCATGACGCGAGAAATGAGGCCAGAGCGATTTATATGCACAACATCAATTGGCTATATTGTAAGAAAATAAAGAAAGAGCTTCGGCAAAACATATTCCAGCTAAAGATAACCGATCAAATGATCTTCACGAGTACGCGCGAAGATCTTGAAAGATACATTTCGTTGAATGATGTGGAATTGTCTGCAGATACCCTGGCTCTCATGAAAACACCAGATGTATTCTACAGACCAGTTGTCCGGATATCACGGATGCACCGCGTTAATTGTTCATTCGCATTAATTGATCATCACATCAAAATTACCACGGTTTGAATATATTTACATCATCTCTCTTGACCATTTAAGCTGAAAAAGCAAGAAATTCGCTTGAGCATGGCGTCTTATCTGACGGACGTATATCATATATCTACGTTGGAAGAGATCCATCCTAGTCATACTGCCTTGGATGATGAATTCATTTTGCGTTTTGGACGAGTTTCAATGATGTTCGCAAGCCATGAAAGAGGCTCCATTCTGAAAGTACTTGTATGCTTGTTGATTCGTTTAATATACAGACGTTGCAAGATGCTAAGACACGCTACGAGAGAGAAAAGTCCCCCGTAATACCAGATAGGGTTTGGAGTCCGTCCATTTCAATCCCTGGATTACTTCATATGTCATTTTTGAACATGTGTGGAGATGACATAGAGCTTCGCCTAGCAGCTTATGATTTGTTATCAGCCCTAGTATCTTCGTTCAGTATATCAGTTGACCGGAAGCTACTTCCTGCCAAAGGTGTGCCTTCTTATTGAAACCGTCTGAGCTTTAGGGCTCTATGTACCTATTGACTATACGCACTTTCTGCCGATGATGAGCACGCAGCTAGCCATGGCTGAACCTTCACTGGCGGCGGAATTTGTCACTGAATTTCTTGGGTTTTTCCCGAGAGCTACTACTATCCAACGACTCTGTAGTATTAATTTCGTCTCACCCTTCCTCACTGCTCTTGGCAATGTATTGCCCATGGAGAATCACAATGAGGTTTATGTGCCGAAACTGAAGTCAATAATTCGTGCCTTGATTGAAATTACCGGAAAAGAAACCGAAGTTTCATTCTATGTCGCTCTGCCCGGCTAATTGACAGTTATCGCCTCTGCTGCAAGGAAGAATATGGTATCCGCTCTCCACTGTGGATTACGTCGTCCCGATCATGTTGAATGAATTAATACAGTATGCCTGTCTATACGGATATGATTCTCCGCAAGGAGGAGTTATTTTTCGAACGATTACTACAATAGCGTCCCTTCAAGTTCGCGGACATGTCCTTCTTCGACTTCAAAAAGTATGAATCTTAAATGCTTTGCTTACCCGCAAGCTATTAAATACCCCCTCACAACGTCCCATTAAAAGCTTATCGGAGCATTCTTCCTGGGGCGAAATGGCTACCCTTATCATGATATTATTGCATACATCCTTCCATGACTCTGAGCAATCACTATTGTTTCTACCCGAAACACTACATATCACAACTCTCCTAGTTAATATCGGACCAACAATGATTCGTCAAGCTCTTCACCGATTGTTGGTCAATACCGTTCAAGCGTTACATGGTGCACCAAACGCATCCGATGATCATCATGCCCGTATTTCTCGATGTTTGAAAGAGTTAAGTGAACCCAAAATCGAGTATGTTTTTGGCTTGCACATTCATTCGAACATGGAAAAACTAATGGATGATCCAAAATTCTCTACTCTAGAAACACTCATGGATGTTGGTATGAAGGTGACAGAGTGGGCTGCTCCCACAATCGATATATCCAACGTATGGCGAGCGAAGTGGATGAGTATGGCAACCAGCTCAGCTTTCATGAACAATTCTGTGATTCAGCCCCGAGCATTTGTAGTTATGGGAACCCTTGCCAACGAAGATGTCGATGATGGTATCTTCTGCTTATGGACTCTGCTAATTGCATAGACCTTTTATATCAGGTCCTCGTTGCCCTTCGTGATTCTCTTCGGCATTTCAACGAAACTCATGATCATGACCTCCTACTCTCTATTTCGTCGGCATTAGCAAAGATGGCATCCAGCCTATCTCCATCGTCGAGGTACATTACTGAAATGTTTTGGCTTGCCATTGCACTGTGTCGGATCAACTATCTTCCTCTTTCTTTGCATGGAGTTATGCTCGCGCACTCTTGCATTCGAACTCTTGCGGTATATGGATTCTTTCAGCGCGAAAATTCACAAATTGTTCTCCTTCGAAGTCGATCGACATTGCACGAGGCCTTCGACGGAATGGACAAAACTATGGGCATTTCATTTTCAGAGAGCAGAACTTTTGCCGTTGCTGTGTGTGGCACAGTCCTTCCTGGTTTATTCGAGGCTACAACTCGCACAGCAACTCTTGCGTTTCTCAAGACTGCTCTAGAGGTAATACCAGCCCAACGGTCTCGGAAATCAATAATCGACGAGCGGAGACATGTGCCGGAAAGCGTCTTTGCATTCTTAATTCTCCTCCTTCCGATGACAACAAATGTTGCAGAGAGACGAGAGATTCTCTGGTTAGCTGGTTTGGATGAAATGGATGTCAATGACCTTGACTTGCCGCGCAAAATATGCGCCAGAGTTTCCTTTTCGGAAAATTCGTTGGTTCTACTATATCTCACCTTAATATGGGCTATGATAAATGCCAGAGATGGTATTGGCGAGTTTGCAGAGTATCATCTATTCGGCTTTCTTGCAGAGTTGTCTGATACTGTCATGGATACCTTTCTTATAATGTATATATGAAATCCTTTCTTCTTTACACTAATTTTAGATACGATGATATCGCAGCGTTACTTCGACGAGCACTGAATTACAACCAGCATACAGGTCTGCTTTCCTCTATTGATTTTATCGTTTCATCTGTAAACATGGCACGACAAGGCACAGACTACCGACCCAAACGCTCAAAATGGAGCGACTATCTCGAACAGATGCACTTCGGCGGCTTATTACAGCGCAACTCGCTAAGCAATCCGCACGGCCAAATGATGAGCAACATTCGCATGACATGCAATTTGATCGATACAATGACCTCGTAATTTGAACGTCACATATGTCATCATTAGTTTAAGGTCTTTCATCTATCGTACAAATATATGAACACCAAGAATTAAATATGGATAGCTCTAATTATACTTTTTTCAAATATGCCTGTATTGATTCCCGATGCCGTATGGATCATAATCATCGCCAGATGGAGGTCCATCTTGATTGAAGCGGGTATGCTTTGATGGAAGCGGATACTGACTAGAACTACTGGGATATCCTCCTTCTCCACTGTCGAAGCGAAGCTGAGTTGACGGCTGAGGGGGATAAGCATTTGATGCACCCGAATAAGCATTGTGCGAGTAAGCAGGTCCTGGAGCTGCCTGATAACTGTTCCAAGATGATTGACCAAACATGTTAGATTGTGGTAGATGTGAAAATGTCTGAGTAGAGGAACCTGGGCCAAAGGGGCTTTGATTAAAAGATCCATAAGCTGAAGGTGATTGTCCATAGGTTGAAGGGCCCTGGTTATATCCGCTTGATGCTGGCGAGTTTGTCTTCGAGTTATTCCCGTTCCGGCCACCTCTATACCCGCCTCTTCCTCTGCGATTACTTCCACGGTTGTCGTCATTGTCTCTGAAGGTAGAGTTCTTCCCGGTTTTGACTTCCCAGAGCTCGGATGAGGTTAGAACTGGGGGGTTCATTTGAACTCCTTTCAAAAGCATAGATTTGTGGACGTATTTCGACTTCGGAATTTTGTATTTCACACTAACGGTAAGAAAACAATTACGGGTCCAGGTCGTACCATAATACTCTGTTATTTACGATGTCCTCAAGATCAACAGAAAGAAGTGGATTTTGAATAGTGCTGTTCGGGATAAAGCTTTCATCAGGCATGACATAACCAGCCAACCCTTTTGAAAGTTTTGAAGTGATCTTAAATGGCTGATCCAATCAGAAATAGCATGTCTCCTAACGACAAACCTTTTCAAGTTTCCTCTTTGAATACAGATTCATAGCCAGCTCGTCATAAAGTTTGGAGCCGTCACTGACAAACAAAACATCATGACCAACTGCATTACGAAGCCGTTCTTCCTCGGTAAGCGAATGATACGGCCTTTCTAGAGCTTTGAGAAGGCGAATTTCATCGATGAAAGGAAGCAACGCGACACCCTGCCATGCAAATTTCTTCCCATTCATATCGATTGGGAAATTTTCTGGATAAAAGTCAAGGATCTCCGAATCTTCCTCCGTCATTAACTTTTGGAAGTTTTCCGGAAGATGAGCTTTGCTGTTCCATTAGATTTCAACTGGATTAAAAGAGAGCGACCTAGCTGCCGGAAGAACGCCCATCAATTGTTCAAAAGGTCTGAACGGAGTACCCAGATCAAAATTAATTTCATATTCATCGATGCGTTCAAAATCTGCTGCAAACGGAGCATAATGATATGGGTAATACCATGTCCACGAGGGACAACCTTGGTAGTAATATAGCAAAACCCAGCATAATCCTTCCACGTAGCTCTTGACAAACCTTCATGTCAGCAGATGGGTTGAGAAAACTAGTATACTCCCTCCGAAATTCATTGTCAGAGTAATCTTTATGGAGTTTCTGCTCATAATACCGGTCCTTAAAGCCTTCTTCCCAAAGTCTACCATAAGCTCTGCAAATCAAATGTTGTGATACCTAACATCATCGGAGACTTCTCCATTATCGGCAATGAGTTCGTCTGCTTTTCTTTTCTTTCCACTAGGCGATATGCTTACATCCTCCATATCCTCGGCTTTATCCTCAGTCGTCTCAGAAGCACCATCGCTCTCTGTCGCCACATTTCCGAGAAGCTGTGCCTTCAGACTTGCGGCAGCGCTCTTATTAGCTAAATTTGCCATCCGCATATTCTTTCTGTTCGCAACAATATCCGAATTCGATTGGGCATGGTCAATTCGACCAGTTCCCAGAGGAGTCAGGAGACTAAGATCGGGAGGCTGCATAGTAGGGTTTTTAAAAGCTCCTCGGGTAACAGTTGCTTGACCAGCAGGCATTGAATTAGGTTGATTCATCATCATTTCTTCGATCTTTCGTTGACTTTCCTCGACCTCAAGTTTTCTTCGCTTCTGGTTCTCATCACGACGAGCCTCTTGTCTGCGGCGATTTTCAAAGATGCGGGCTTCTTTTACAGCTACTGCATCAAGGATAATTTGAGCTTTGTCGAGGTTGACCTAAAGTCAGTACTAATTGAAGCCAGTGCAATACTGTCCCATCAGTTGTAAGATAACCGTCCAAATTTTTAAAGTTTGCTTTCCAAATTCCAGTCAACATATCAATAGCACCTTCCCGAATGTCCAAACTAGGCAAGTGAGGTAAGAAATCATTTCCCACAAAAAAACAAAGAAAAACCCAGTCATCAATAGCTCTTTCAAGGTCAAATTTAACATCAGGAATCTCGGGATCAAGTTCAACTGCGAGATATTCCCTTAGAATATCGACGTGCAACCAAATAAAGGGTTTGAGAACGGATACTTCACCAGCCTTCTTCTCGGCAGCTATAGCAGCTGCATTGGCGCGGTTTTCCGCAGAACACTCGGACGCAAAATGGCCCATTTGACTACAAATACGACAGCCTTTCGAACTTGCGTCTTGGAAAAATACGTCTTCTCGAAGGACACGAAAATGTGGTTCGTGAGTAGCCAGACCAAGCATAATTAGATCAGCATCCTAGAAAATGAATCTCATAACAGAGCACAAATATACTAGTCCATAGATAACATGTCGAGTATTTGGGTTATGATCGCGACTTGTTCGTTGACTGCGAACAAATTCCATAATTTTGTGCTCTCCTTCTCCTGGCACACCGGCATCAGAAATAATAATTTTTAGCTAACAAATAAGATTGGATGTGGGATAGAGTATACATTCTTCCAGCCGGGGTCGTTATTTTGTTTCTTTTGAACCCAATATCTGAGTGAAGCGGAAAGTATATCCATGAACGGTGTCCCGGGAGTAATAGCATTACTATCCCAAGCCTTCTTCTGATTCTTGAGAGATTCGTGGACGGGTTTTCCAGAGGCTATGTCTCAGCAAATTGTATATGATTCAGATAAACCCTCTAGTTCGGCGATCAATCTTTTAGTATCTTCCTCCTTTTCTTTTGATTCACGAGCGGTTCTAAAGCGGCGCGATCGCTGCTGATTCATCTTTGCACGTGGAGCAACTCCGTCTGGGAATAAGTGAAAATTTCTTGCAAATATACCGATGGCAATCATTAAAAGTTTCCGAGGTCGGACCATCGCGATAACACGGTCGGTATATTTGAAGACTTCCAGCATCATATCCTCCTCTGTCTCTGGAGGTGGCTTTATCATTTAGAGAAAGTGTGGCGAAGAGTATACCTTGTTTTCTGGATGAGAGCACGGGTGTACAATTCCTCAAGGTGTTAGCAGCGGGACACCTAATCATACATACCATTCATATCCAAATATAAATTGTCAAACTCCTTGCCGTTGGGATTGGGTCCAGAGGTATCTATGGGGATTTGAACTCCATCCTCGTCATCTTTGGACGATTCCTCAATAACTGGAGTAATGATTTTAGGATACTTTTTGGAAAGAAAACGGAACATCGCCGGGACACCCTGCCTTCATTAGTGCTGTATATTTGACTTGAAAATGACGTACCATTTTGGCTAACGGTGGTGATAAGGCGGGTGGTTGATGAGTCGTTCCAATTCTCGCAGACTATGAAATGCAATAATACTACAATCACATAGATTACAGGCAATCTGTTAACGGAACAGACAGATTATCTATGGATGTAGAGCTTTTAGGATTAGATTACTCTCTATAAAGAAATATCGCGAAGCCGAAAACTTTTCTCTCGACCTCCATGTATTCTTCTACTCACAAAAAGGTACGTCGATATCTTTTCAAGTTTTAGTCGAACGATGAAACCGGCATTTGGCTAGAGTGGCCAGCGAACCTTTCTGGAACGTTGGGCAAGTGCTGAAAAATATCCAGCTACCTTAATTTTCAATTGCTGACGACTACCTTTTTTTAATTCCTAATTTTTCGTGTTTGCACAGCATCGCTGACAAGACAAGGTATCATTGGAGCCAAGAGAAATGCGCGTTCTCCGTGGTATTTTAATCTGTTCTATATACACATTATAAGATCTGATATTGTTTCTCTCTGCGATACCTTGTAGTTCAGGCCTGTCTGTTTACTGCATTCGTGCCTTGTTTGCGTCATGTGCGAAGTTGGGACGCCCACTCCTCCAGTCTCCCCACCCTAAGCCATTTGATCGTAGTATTGGGCCATTCTTTGAATTTTCCCAAACACCCAGTACCAAGATTTTTGTCACTGGTAATTTACCGCCAATCGGCTTACACCAGCCTGCACAGTTTGAATGGATTACCTTTCGCGATATATTTCCCAACCTCAACAACAATCCGCGGACGAAACAATCAAGAAACTATGTAATAGATTAGACCATTCGACTCTGCTCGAAGATCGACGTGCCGCGATTTTGGGATTAAAGAATTTCAGCCGAGATTATCGGCAAGTTGTCGCCAAGGAAGGATTGGATGGTTTATTACAAGTCCTAAAGAAGGATCGGGAAGACGTAGATGTGTTGAAAGCTGTCTTGGAGACGTTTATTATATTTTTTAGTCCCAAGGATTTACATCAGGTTGGTGGAATGGAGAATTCGACTTATTGAATTAGGAGTTTGCAACTTGGCTATCTGAAGAATTCACAAAGGTATAAGAAATATTGACCCGGTGTTTGACTATAGACTGCGGATAACGTGGTTGGTCTCTTGGATGCGCTGGATTGTAGTGATTTTTATGTCCGATTATACACATTACAAATCCTGGGTACGTTATCGCAGAATCGATCAGACAGGGTTCAGCAAAGTATTATCTCGTCTCCAACAGGAATATCGCGGCTAGTCTCAATTCTGGATGATCGAAGAGATGCGGTTAGAAGTGGTTTGTACCTGCTTCTTGAAAAGATTAATCCGTAGAGTGCCTCTCCTTTCTTATAAGCCTCACCGAGGACAACGCCGACATCCAAAAACTGGTCGTCTTTGAGAATACTGTTGACAAGATATTCAAAATCATTGAATTAGAAGATGGTTTGGAAGACGGGATCACAGTCCCCGGATGTCTCCAGCTTACTCGAAATATCTTGCAGTACAACTTTTCGAATCAGAGTTACTTTAAAGAAACCGGTGGCATTACACGGATTTCCCGACTACTGTCGCGGAGGACCACGCACGATTGGAGCGATCAGCTAATACAGAATACAATTGACGTTCTCTCACTGTGCAAGATGTTTGTTTTGCCAAGTAGTGCGCATCTTCACGTTAATCAGGTAATCACTGAATCCATGTGAATGATTTAATAGTAGAAAACGCTTAGTCAGTCAAACGCCATGGCGTCGATAATGCTACTTTCGCTTCATGCGTCAATACCGCCTGTGGTTCAAGCTCACGCGTTGACTGTGTGTGCGTGCATTATAAGGGGAAATACGGTTATTTCCGAGGGTTTTTCAAGCAGGGAGTTACCTGCTGGATTTCTGCATGCGAGGCCGTTACAAGTGTTGTTTGTGTTGTTGCTTAATTTATCGACGCAAGAATTTGATCTTGAGGTGCGTTTTGCAGCGGCGTCCTGTATCGAGGTATTATTTTGATGATCAAGATGTAACGATCAAGGCGTATATTTATGAGAATCCAGTTGCTAGACGAGATCTCGTTGAAAAGATTGTTTCTGGGTTTAATACGATCGAACAAAGTAATACGTCTCTCATGTCTAAACTTACGACAGGTTCCGAAACGGCTTTTGGCTGTCTTCTTGAAACGTTACTGCACATGAACGACAATGCTCGAAGAGATCCTTATAAAGTTTGGTTTTCAGCCAATGTCTTGTCACATTTGCTCTTTTATTCGCCCGGCTGTAAGTCACTCGCACGATCAGTGGTGTTGGGAGATGCCTCTGTAGGGGAGGAAACCGTCACGGCGATCCAAACAATGTCTGCAAATCTCGTAATTTCGCTGCGTCACAACCACGACGAACGAATCTCTATTGCTTATCTGTCACTATTATGTGTTTGGCTATGGGAAGATCCCAATTCTGTCACCGACTTTCTTTACGAAGCGTCAAGTTTACAAACTCTCGTATCTACTGTTACACAGAGTTCAAACGCGAGTTCGTTGGTGCAAGGTTTATCCGCATGCCTCTTGGGAATATGCTACGAGTTCAACGATGAAAAGTCACCTATACCTCGGTATCCCATGATTCATCCTTGTACTCAATTGTAGAACAACGTTACAGCAAATCCTGCACAGTCGAATAGGAAAAGACCAATTTGTTGCGCGAATCGCTCGATTACGCGAAAACCCGCTCTTTCGAGATGTTTCCGAATCCTACGTTTTGCCATCGTCGAGACAAGACGGATTGTTGCCAGATATATATTTTAATCTATCTTTTGTTGAATTTCTCAAAGATCACTATTCACGAATACAGAAATCTATAGAAAAGGGGCCCGGGACATCAACAAGTAAAACTATATCTTTTTTGGCTAGAGTGACCTGTAGACGGAAATCCGAATCGAGCAATGTCTGTTGAACAAGCGCAAAAGATGGTCTCTATGGAGCGCGAGATTGTCCAATTACGAGAACAATCAAATGCCAAGGAAAAGAAATATCAAATTCAACTGAATGAATTAAATATAGGGGTGGCTAGTACCAAGAACACGATATCACAACTCGAACAACACCAAGCACAACTGTTACAAGAGGTAGCCCACGCTCTTCACAATTAAACTAAAATCAAGTTGGAAACCACAATGAATGAATTATCGACGATAAAAGGAATATTAAATGAAAGGAATGAAAAGTTGAAACAACGTGATTCAAGAGTTTGTGATCTTGAGACAGAATTGGATGATTTGATGCTGGTGTTGAGTGACCTTGAAGATAAACGACAAAAAGATAAATTGAAATTGAAAGAATTAGGTGAATTAGTTTCTGATATTGAAGAAGAGTAAAGTTTGGGGTATTTCTCGGAATAAAAATAATCTCATCGGTATAACTTTTCTTGTAGTGGCCGGGGCAGAAGCGCAGGTATTTTTCTATTGTAATCTTGATTCAACGAAAGTTCAGTAAACACGCTGCCAGCTACTAATATGATATCAATCGTAATCATTGGCATCCTTGAATTTTGTGGCAGCCAACCATAAATGACCAGCATTACCCCGTTCAAGCGCCTCACTTGCACCTGAATCCGAAACAACACTCTTAAACCTCCAAGTTTTGAATCCGCGGTCTTTCAATTCGCCCTCCCAAATTAAGTCGCATGTATTCGCGGACAAGTCCTGCTGTTCGTGGGATTCTCCTTCTTCCAGGGTATTATTGGTTCGAATACTTGTAGTCCGACAAGTATTTGTCCAATCGATTCTAGTCAACATCAACTTTTTAAAAGTTTTAATGGCCTTTGCGCCGGCCTCGACCACTACCAGATTGAATTTGGGGTTAAGAATGACAAGACCGGTTAGGCCCAATTGCAGCGCAGTCTTGTCGACCTTAAATTTATGCTGGCCATGTGATAAATACTTGATTTTAAAAGCGCAGGAACGGATTCCTTTGGCGGCGTCTAGTTGTAATTGCTGAGCTATTTTTTCTCTACGGGCTTGTGGAGTTAATTTACGCTGTTGATTGTCTTGAATGTGTTTTGCAGCTCGTTCGGCGATGTCTCGTTTCATTTGGGCTTCGACTAGAGTTGGGTCTTTGATTGCTTCTTGGGTCAAGACACGCATAAAGTTGCTTGGTTTTACTGGGAATTTAGGCAGTAGACGAAGAGGACATACCTTTGGGTTTTTCCGGCGGGAGGAGGCCTAGTCGTCGTTGATCAGAGATATTTTTAAAGTTTTCAGCGCGGGATTGCCTGCGGAGTTTTTTCTGCTCGCGCTGGGTGAGCATCAGGGCCCGTGGCGGGATTTGTTTTCCCGAATGGACCGGGGGGATGGGGATGGGGTGCTGGACGTAGATTGTTATTGCAGAGTCTGACGAGTGAATTTTCGCGAGGCCGTAGTCGAGGTCGTCGTAGGTGTGGTTTGTGGTGAGCTGGGTGTCCCACCACTCGATGTCAGGGGGGAGGTCTCTCTGGGAGGTTAGGGACGGGGGGCGCGGGATGTACCTTGTAGGCCTTGTCTGAGACGTCTAGCTGTTCCTCGAGGCCGGCCTTCTTTGTGCTCTGGGCGATTCTCTTTTTGAGGTCGTCCATTTTTGCGGCCTGGCGGATGGCGTCCGCCTGGACGATGAACTTGCCCTTGAGGTTGAAGCGGAGGGACTTTGCGAGGCGGTTGCGCTGGGAGGCGGACTCATGGCCGAGGGCGGGATCGAAGAAGGGGTTCTTTGCGGGGTCTGCAAAGTCGTCCGAGGGGCCGTGGAGCAGCTCGAGGCGCTTCTTTGGGGGGAGCGGCTTTGGGAGGGCGGCGAGGCCCTTTTTCAGGTTTGCCTGGGCAGTAAGCGGGGGCGGGGGCGGGGGCGGGAGCGG
>LXFE01002904.1:144-20127 GCA_001929475.1 Neolecta irregularis DAH-3 | reverse complement strand
GACAATTGCTAATATAAATTGATTTCTATCTTGCCATTTCTTCCAACACTACTATTATTTCTCCTCATGACTATTTCTGCTTCAACTGTATCATCCTCAAGCAATGTTGGCAATGGGCCAAAGCCTGGCCCATGGGCTTTTCTGAGGGTCCAGCCCAGCCCATGGAGTGGCACATTGGCCGGGCCTGGCCTAACATGTGACAATCAATTTGGGTGGTGACGTGGAGCGCGAGGTGAAGACGGGCGCGCGAGGCAGGAGAGGCGCGAGAGGCATGCAATGAGGGCGAGATGGGAGAGGCCGGTGAGACGGCCTTGCGAGGCTGGTAGGCGAGGCGGGTAGGAAGTTAGGGAGGAGACATGGGAGAAGGGCTACATAGCATTATTTAATATCACGTGAAATTCTGGGCTGATCGGCCGAAACGGGCTTTTTTCTCTAAGCCCGCGGGCTTTTAATGGATCGGGTTATGCCCATGGCCCATTGCCAACACGGTCTGTAAGTACCTAAAGGCTACTCACAATTTCAAAGAGACTTAGCAACACATTTCTAAAGGTACAGGAACCCAGCAGCAACTCAAAACATCAAACAGATTCAGAAACAAGCTGCTACAGCTGGAGTTGTTAACAGTATATCGCTCAAAGGTTTTGGCGGGGCGCATTCCATGTAACACGTGACATAAAAACTCCAACTACGCCAATCAACCACAACATGACACAGCGATGCAAACGGCTAATCTCCGCCAACACTGACTCAAATCAAGTGGAGAAAGGCTCTAATGTCTCCCAAACCGGGATGCCAAGGCCTACATACTGTCTCAGGGAAAATCTCGTGTGTCTCAGACAATAATTTAAGGGAGAAAGAATAACCCTAACCACTCAACAGCTCGACAGCTGCCCTAGCACTCTCAGGGTGGGTGTTTAATATCTCTTCGGCGGGGGTGTGGCTTAATAATCTGCCCAATGGCCTGCCGCCGGACAACTCTCCGAGGGACGGACAGTTCAGATTTCTTCGACGGACGCGCGGTTGGACGCGCTGCTCTAGTTCTGGCGAATCAGTGGTCTTTATCTGAGACAGGGTGTCAGGTGTTCTGTCCATCTTATAAAATAGCCTTCGCACAGGTCTACTTGTCCTCACAACTAACGACTGCCTTCCTAAAACAAATGGTTGCTCTTCAAATGTTCCTTTTCGCCCTTCCAATATAGGGTCTTCTTATATATGATGGACAAGATTCTATTGGTAAGACTAATTCTATATCGAGCATAGAGGTACCTGATGATGTAACAAACCCGGAAAAATATTGTCTTCAACAGTGTGCCAAGCTCCTGGAATGCGACCATTATTCCATTCAATCGACGGAGTTCCTATTTTTGTGCACTCTGTGTGTTTAAACTACAATTGAACAGATAATTTATATTCTTTAGATTTGTAGGAATGCCACTGCATGGAGCACCTGTTCATCAGGATTATGCTTTGAGAATATATTCTGTTGTTCCTTCTCAGAGAACTCGACGTCGGACTGTTGGTAAGCCAGCCTTGCAAGTAGAGTGAATAGTTTTTGATCATTTTAGATGATATCGGAACACCGAGCGCCTTGACTTACCTTCACAGTGAACTAGGGGAACAGAGAAGCAGCTAAGGAAGTCGGTTGTCGATAATTGATATAAATTTTTAGTTTCATATTCAACATGTATCTTTTTCATCTTCTTAAATAGTAGTATTGTATTGTATTGACTTGCGATTCCTGTGTTATATTCCATTAAAATCGGGGTTTGATTCAACCTCAAAAATCAAAATACAGCCACTCAGTCACCCACCCAGCCATGAAACTTTCCACAGATACGACCCCAGTTTTACTATCGAAAGCTAATAGGAAAAATCCAGATGAGGCGCGCGCAGAGTGTGTTAGTCTCGAGGCTCTTGAACATTTAAAGTATACCTACCATAATCGCATGACTAAATTCTAAAGATCGTATCAATATAGAGGCGTCGATAAAAGTCCTATATCGAATTATATCCTTCGACCATACTGGAACGCAGTAACTCAACTATTCCCTCTATGGGTAGCGTATCTCCCTCCTTTTTCCCTCCGCGGAAGTGATTCTCAAGACCTAATTTAATTACATTATGTGGATTAGGATTTGTCCTGTTGGATTTATTGTTTGCGTTTATTTGGATTCCTGATTTAGTTGGACCTGGGCCCAGGTGGTTATACTGGGCTTTTCCAGCTGGGTTATGGCTTTATAGTACTTTTGGTATGGTGTTTCTATTTGAAAAAGATTTTTAAGGGTAGATAATGTCGACGGGAAACAAGCTAGGCGGACGAAAAGCAGTTCACCGTTGGGAGAGGTACGTTTCATATTCGATATATTTGACTTCAAGTTGTTTGATCACGGAATAGATTCTCTGAATTGTCTGTTTGGTATTGTCTCGTTTGGCTCGGCTTATGTATAGCTGGATTTCTTCAATGTGCTGCTCTTGGTTTCGGGTCAACTAAATCTGGTGCTTTTGTGTGTATAGTATCCTGTGTGCCCATGTATCTGTCCAGCTGGGAGCAATACCACACTGGGTATTCAAATACTAGGTAACGCTTGCTCATTCTTTTCAGTGTGCTTTATCTTGGGTACCTGAATGGTCCGTGTGAAGGAATCATTATTGCATGCTTGTGTATGCTGGTTTCCGCTGTATGGGGTATTGCTCCCAGTTTATCGTTGTTAACAATCAGGCCCAGAGATTTGGAGAACGCCGGCTCATATGATTTTCGGTGGGGATGGTTTATTTCCAAGGGCGACATTGCATGACCTTTTCTTGTATGCCACACTGTTTATGCTGTTTGGAGTGGCTATTCCTACATGGTATCCGTCTCGGATTGCAATGTTGACGGCTGAGTATATTCAACGTATATCGAGCTCGGATGGATCGCAACAAATCGCTCTGTCGAGTGATGAAACAAACATTACCGCTTGTTATATTTTGCAGCTCGTGCATGGGATGGTTATTCAGTCCATACTCGATATTGCTAGCAAACAATCATCTTTTACTGTTTATATGCACACAGGCATTCTGCTTTGGCAGAATGACGACAAAGATTATTTTGGTAGATTAATTTCAATGTTACACCGGCTGACAAAAGGCACATTTAACCAGACAAAAGTTTCCTTACTATACCGTACTAATGATACCTTTGGTCATTGGGGCTCTACTTGTTAATACACCGCTCATTGGAATGTATGGCCGCCCCAGGAGACATATTTTTTACAAAAAGAACCATTTTGCAAGGCCAAGAGGTTGCGTATTTACGGTGTTATTTCCTTTTTGCAGCAAGTGGATATTTTCGATGGGCGACGCTAGTAATTTCTAATATTACGGAATTCCTTGGGATCAAATGCTTTACAATACCTTACGGGCCTAGAGTTAAGAGTTTGTAGAATAATAGGGCATTTGACGGACCTTTGACTTTTTTGTGTTTGCCGAGGCATTTGATTCCACGGCCTTTCTTTTGAGGGCTGTGCCCTGCTCTACGACTTTTATGACGCCCTTGAAGGTATTTCTCCGGGTTTCTGCGTGGAGCACGACCGCTCGTGCAGCGAGGCCGATGGCGTGCCTGGCGCGGTCCTGCTTCAGCCCCCACAGACAGGCGAGATTGATGACGTCGTAGGGGCCTCTGCAGTCCAAGACGCGCCTGGCCTGCGAGGAGACGACGATGCCGCGGCCGCGTGTCGCTCTGACGAGGGCGGCGGCGTTGCTGACGAGCTGCCTGCGGGCGGCGGGGTCGTCGAGGGCGGCGGCGTAGCAGATTTCGAAGCAGACGCCGCGGGCGAGGGCGGCGGCGAGCGTGCTGTGGCGCAGGACGAAGGGCAGCCGCTGCGACAGGTCGAGCGAGACAAGGTCGATGTCGAGCGCCGTGCACGCGGTGTGCAGCAGCTTTTCCGTCAGCGGGCGCGCGGCGAGGATGTCGAAGGCGCGGGCGGCGGCGGCGAGGTTGAGCGTGTCGCCGGGCTCCTGCAGCACGACGGTGAGCCTGGAGAGCACGGTGACGGTGGGCGGCGGCGGCGGTAGCGGCGGCGGCGGGGCAGGCTACGCTTAGCAGGGCCGGCCGGGCGCGTACGAGAAGGGCCGGCAGGGGGCCGCAGTGCGTGTGGTTGAGGGCGACGACCGAGTAGCGCACTGGCAGTCAGCGCAGAGCGGCAGCGGCGGGCGGTGCAGTGTGCCAGCAGGGCGAGCGTGTGCCCGAGTACGGCCGGGTGCGGCGAGTGCGGCACGTTCAGGTCATAGAACATGGCGGTGAGGAACAGGGCGGTGAGGGAATATAGCGGGTAGGGGATAGCGGTTGGGGGCAGTCAGAATATCGCGGTTGACCAGTCAGAAGTTGAAGGGCAGTCAGAATATCGCGGTTGAAGGGCAGGTTGCGGCTGAAGGGCAGTAGAACATGGCGGTGAAGGCAGTCAGAACATGGCGGTGAAGGCAGTCAGAACATGGCGATTGGCTGGGGCGGCGGCACGTTCAGGTCAAGACATGGCGATTAATTCCGGGGTGCGGCAAGGGCAATAACCCGGCGCGCACTACCTGCTCCCAGCACCGTCGCATCTGGTCCCGCTGTCGCCTCTGGTCCCACCGTCGCCTCTGCTCCCCCCTCGCCTCTGCCCTAGCACGGCTCTTGCGCTGCCCTCACGCACAATGTCTGCCTGTCCCTCCGTCGCACGCGTCTACGCAGACGTAAACGAGAAAATGCCCCGCGCATACTGGGACTATGGTGCCCTTAACCCTATAACCCTCCACCCCACCACTGACCCGCACAGACAACCTGCAGGTGCAGTGGGGGTATTCTCTCGCCCCCAGAATCCCCCTAATCCCCAGCATCCAGGACAACTACGAGGTCGTAAAGAAAATTGGCAGAGGAAAGTACTCAGAGGTCTTTGAAGGCATAAACATTGCAAATTCAGAAAAATGCGTAATAAAGGTCCTCAAACCAGTGAAAAAAAAGAAAATAAAACGCGAAATCAAAATCCTACAAAACCTCGCTGGTGGTCCAAACGTCATCGCCCTCCTCGACGTCGTGAGAGACTCGCAGGTGCAAATACCCAAACATCTCCCCCTAACCACTAGAGCAAAACTCCCTCGCTGATTTTTGAATATGTCTGTAATCTTGATTTTCGCTCACTGTACCCCAAATTTAGCGATTTCGACGTGCGGTTTTATATCCTAGAACTCCTCAAGGTCTGTCTCCCAATCTCTCGCCTAACCTACCAGGCTCTCGACTTTTGCCATTCAAAGGGAATTATGCATCGTGATGTTAAACCTCATAATGTAATGATTGACCATGACAACAAAAAGGTATGCTTGTCAGCATTTCTATCTAATACTAGCTGCGGCTTATTGATTGGGGTCTCGCTGAATTCTATCATCCGGGCACAGAATACAACGTCCGCGTCGCCTCGCGCTACTTTAAAGGCCCAGAACTTCTTGTCGATTTCCAAGAGTATGACTATAGGTATTTACTGCATACCGCACACCTAACAGCAGTCTTGACCTGTGGTCCCTGGGTGCAATGTTTGCCTCAATGATATTCCGGAAAGAGCCCTTTTTCCACGGCCATGACAATTACGATCAGCTGGTCAAGATTGCAAAGGTGCTAGGGACAGATGAATTGTTCCTCTACTGCGAAAAGTATGATATTGAGCTGGACGCGCATTATGACGATATACTGGGACGGTACCCGCGCAAGCCCTGGCAAAAGTTTGTGAATTCCGACAACCAGCGGTTTATCACTGCGGAAGCCCTTGATTTTCTAGACAAGCTGCTGCGATATGACCACCAGGTAAGGGCTATAGTCCACAAGAGTGCTGATGGCAGGAGCGGCTTACGTGTCAGGAAGCGATGAGACACCCATACTTTGCGCCAGTGCACGAGGCGAAGGGAGGCAGTGATCATTGATAAATCTAGTTGGTACATAAAACTGACTCCACAAAATGAGCCCACAAAAGTGACCACCAAATGGCACCCCCATGCCCGCGAATTTGACTCCACCAGTCCCCCATACTCGCAATTGACTCCATCATACCCGCAAAATTGACTCCACCAGACCCACATACCGCAAAAGTGACCCCACCGAATGGCACCTGCATACACCGCCCTCTGCAATGCCCTGCGCGACATCCAGAACCAAATCGCAAAACTTGCCCGCTTGCAATCGAGCCAGCACTCGCGCTCTGCTCTTGTTGCCTCCATCCGCGATGCCCTCGGAATGCTCGACTCGCAGCTCGCCGTATTTCACGTCATCAGATGGGTAATTAACCCGCAGGAATTACAGGCACTCAACACCCATGTCTTCCTTTCTGCCACGCCCCTCCAGCTCGCTGCCCTGGCTGACGATGTCCGCATGTATGCCGTCCTGGCCGCGCTTCTCACTTGCAGCGCCCGCCGCAACTACCGCCGCGCCCTTCTCCAGTCTGAGCACTCCACCCTAAAAGCTAGCCGCGACTCCCTCCTCGGCTCCTCCCTCCGCCACAGAACGTATCGCTCGACTCCTTTTGCGCTGACAACAAGCCACGACACCGCCCTGTCTGCAGCCTCTGACGTAACAACATCGCTCAGACGCACACATGCCCTCATGACTACAGAACTCGAAAAATCCGCATTTACCTCCCAGGTCCTTGAATCTTCTTCAAAAACACTCGAGCATCTCCAGCACTCCTACTCCCACTTTCATACCCTACTCCTCGGCTCCAAAAAACTCATTAGAGAACTAGAAAAACAGGATTGGTGGGACAGATGGATGGTTTATCTCTCTCTTGCCTTCTTTTGCTGCGTCTGCGCTTATATCCTCATCAGAAGGATCTTTTGGAGGATATGCGGCGTTTTTGTTTACCGGTTTGTCAAGCTAATCCTCTGGACCTTTGGCTTCTACGACAGACGAGTCGATAGTACAGTCACATTGGCGTTTGCTTCACCAGATTTACCTGAATGATTTTATTCATTTTATGCAATCATACCCCTTTCTCAGATAACAGTACGTACCCCTCGGTCACATCTCTATCCGACAGACGTCTCCTTGCCATCTCTGAGAATATACCCGAGATAGTCCCCTCGTGAATACCAATGAGATAGAGGTTGGTCACACTCGTCAGCTGTATTCCATGTAACGCAACGACAAGTGCAAGAAAAGTAGCACCGGCCAATCCACCCAGAATATTTATAGAAATCCAATATTCAAACGAATCAAAGTCCACCCCTAGATATCAGCCTCATCGAAAAAGACATGGATACATTCTTGAAACGCAAAGAGTGATAGTTTGAATGTACAAATTCCAATTGCGCCCCAAAATGTCCCTGGAATCGAGTATCCCGATAATATAAAAGAAATAGTCTCTGCCAAGCCGGCATAAACAATAAAACTAGCAAGGATAAAATTTACAACCTTATGGTATTCTTTTTCGAGTTTAAACGGCGAATAAGCAAGCCAGAAAGAATACAGCCCCGTGATACCTAAGCAATACAAAAAGGCTACCGCGGCGCCTTTACCCAGTAAATATGAAACCTGCGCTTGCGATCGAGTAACGGGGTCCGTGAGGATTAAAGTCAGCAGAATGCCATATACCGGCGATAATATGACGACTCCTAGCAAAACGGTAAAAATACGAGAAAAGACATTTTGAGGGGTAGATTTCATGGTTGAAGGAGACGGGTATGTAAAGCGCATTTCTATATAATTGATCAAAGGAGTGTTCTCATGCCGATCGAGGCGCTTCGTGTCTTTGGAATGATAACCCTGAACGCCGAGGTTTTTACCATCCCCCCCCTCGAATAAAGTTCCAATGCTCCCCTTGCATGAAATGAGTGTAAAAGAATTTGTGTACAAAATTTTTACAAAATTATTTGCAAATACGTTCCCTTGATAAACCCCAAATTTCATGCAATATACCAAAGGGGAGAAAGAAAGTATTGGCGCGTGATTGAGTAGGATTTATCAATGACCATTCACAACACCACGTTCTCGGTATACAAAATATCCCCTCTGCACAACTTTTCCGAAACTCGGCTCGAGTTTTACGCGAATGAGTTATCGGTACTGATTGACCGCGATTCATATAATGCAGTCTTTTCCCCAATTGAGATTTCCTCGATTAAAGCAATTCAAATAGACATTCAAACTCCAAGTTCAACGTACTCGTCATACCTATTTCCCCCGCATACTCTATTAATTCGGTCTCCATCACATGTAATAAATACGATTCTAGAGTATCTGTCAACACACTTTGACTGTCGAACAAGTGAATTCAAGTTTACGCAAAATATCTTGATTTCACTATTTGATATCTTTTTATCGTCGGCGTCGGCAAATCCGATTATCAAGCCTTTGGAATTAACTTATTCACCTCTTGACGCAAATTTGAAGAAAATCACACTAAGTATAGAACCACACGACATTGAAGAATTTAAAAAACGGTAAACATTCTGCTTCTTAAAAAGGGTTGCTTAAAAGGTAGAGGTTCTCTAGTGGAATGTTTGACGGGGTATGTAAAGTATCATACTGCGATCGATTTAAATCAAATTCAACTTGTTCGAATTGGATGTGCTGGATTCGTAGCCGGTGATTCGAAACTAAAAATCTTCAAAAATACGCAAACGGAGGATATTTTTCGTGCTGTTTTGAAGAATATCGAGAGGTGAGATATATACGTCGAGTCTAGCGAATTGAGTTTTGTAAATTATTGGGAATGAAGAATGGAGTTTTCTTTGATTGATGCATTCAGAGATGTTTCCTTTTTGGATTCCGAGATGAATTGAAGAATCTGATACAAACCTGAAAGATATTCTCTAAAAGAAGCGGATGAAGAGCTTGAACAGGAATCTGAACAACTGTTTTCTAATGCTAAAATGTGCGGTGCACTTATTATTCAAACTTGAAAGACACTGGAAAATTATCTATCCGTTCAAGACAAGAATCATATTTTATCAAAGCTATGCCAGGACAAGTTACTAAAACTCCACAACCGCAGCCTGCCTGTTGCAATAGCGACAACAGGATTTGAACCTGCATGAGATCCCCAGACTTGCTTGCTTACTTGCTTCCGTCCTCTGCTGCTGACAGGCCTAATCCAGCCATTACTTCCGTCTGGGCGCTGTGGAGCTTTGTGGTCCCCACAAGCATGATCCGCAGAGTCCTACGTAAAAGCAGCTACGGGTTCCTTGTAGGATAGTCAATTGAATGACTAGACACAAGATGGTAAACCTTCAAACTATCTTCCAAACTACTCACAATATTTTCCACCAAGCTCACCAACATACTCCCAAAGGTAGAGGAACCCAATAGTAACTCAAATCTTCAACCAAATTCGGAAACAAGCATCTACAGCTTGAGTTATTGACAGTTTGGTCCAAATATGGTTCCACGGCATTTTTGGCAAGACACCCGTCATGTGATCTGCGCCATAAGCACTCCGACTCCGCCGCTCAACCAACACAAGACACAGCAATGCTAATGGCTATATCTCGGCGACCACTGACTCAAATTGAGCAGGGAAAATATCCCTGAGACCAGAACGTCAAGAACACCACGCTGTCTCAAGGAAAAATATTTGAGAGTCTTAGACAGATATTTAGAAGGAGAAAAAAAGGCTTTTCTTTCACTATAAATAGCAGGCTTTTACCTCACTAGGAGGGCAGGCTTTTAACCGACAATTTGAATAGACTTTTTACTTCCTAAGTGACTAGCAGCCTATCCAGAAAGTCAACCTAAATTCTGGTATAGGAGTTCTAGCCCACAAGGCACAAGAACACCCACACTACTGCTCCCAGCAATGCACTCTCTGACCCACCACCCTGTCTCAGTATTGTATTTCTTTGTTTCTCCCCACATAGACCTGTAAGACCACCTTAAGGAAAGACAATACTGAGACAGTAGCACTGTCTCGGTATTGTCTTTTCTTGTTTCTCCCCACGTAGACCTACCTTGCCAGCAATGGCTATAAAAGGAGGCCCGTTTTGCTCTCTTGCTAAATAGCCAGTCATATTACAATTCTTCTGATACTGATCTCCAAAGATCCAGAAGTCCAATACTACCTTGCTCCCCAATAATTAACCAATCTATTACAACTATACTACAACTACGAACCCAAACCTTAAGCTACAACCTGCGTGTTACAAACAGTGTTGGTCTTTTTAAAAAACTGTCTAACAGCCAGATTTCCAACTCTAGTTATCACAAACTATGTTACTGATTTTATTTTTCATCGCCCTTTGCGGAAAGCTTTGCTTTGCAAGCCGGTTTATGGACCGGTTCAAATCTGTTCCTATACCTTTCACCCAGGAAATAGACTGCTATTTCTTTCCTCATTTTGCTAGGGTTACATTCCCCCAGGATTGGATTACCTTGGAACAAAGTCCACAGGAAATTTGTGCTCAACAGTGCTTCACAAAGCCAGGTTGCTTGTCTTTCATTTTGGCAGTTGATCGTACTGCACTCCGATGCATCGGGCTTCAAGAAGAACTGGAGAACATCAAACTTGCCCCGGAACATCCTGTCTTTTTTCAGAAGTGTTCTGTGATCGCGGCCTATGAGTATGAAGTTGAGATTTAAAAATCCGTCTGATGTTCTAGTGCCATTCAATGACCATGTCGTCTATCTTATAGCCGCGAGCTTTCTTTTCTATTCGTAGTTAGCCAACTGTATAATCAAATTTTCTTTGTATAAGTCTCGATGACCTAAGACGTCATACGACCAAGCTCACCAATTGACAATCTATTGACCAATAATCCCTTGCAATATCTCGCTACAACCGGTGTGATTCGACAAGTCAGACTTGCTTGCTTACTTGCTTATAAACAAGTAAGCAAGCAAGTCTGACTTGTTACTTGTTAGCAAGTCTGGCCATAGGTCTTCTCATAAGCGTTCGGATCTGCGAAAAAGGTTCTTCGTTGGATCATATACTGGATTTCTTTCTAGAATTGCCACGCACAAGTTAGCTCAATTTAATTGCCAGGTAATATGAAACGTTGTTTATCCTCCAGGCGACACCTTTTATTTTTTCTCGATGTCACTAATGGGCAAGCCCCGTTCGATTCGGGTAAAATTCCGAGGTGTAACAATCTTCACCACTGCCCTACATGACAACCCCGATCCAAATATACCGGTCTCTCTTACGCTCTGCAAATAATTTTTCAGGTACGGATCTCTAATATTAAGCGATGTGTTGAGGGTCACTAGGATATAATTTTCGTGAATATGCAATCAGGAAAACCCGCGATACATTTCGCCAGCATCAAAAGGAATCAAATCCTGAAAAAATTGAGGAGTTTATGAAGGATGCAATCCATAACCTAAGAGTCATGCAGAGACAGAGCGCGATTAGTAAAATGTATGAAGTTGACAGGCTGGTCGTTGAGGTATGAAATTACTCTAATAAAATACTAATGACCAATTAGGTAGGAAAACAGGGTAAAATTTCGGGAAGGAGAGCTCGTGTGCATGATCAAGGGGTTGACTGAAGCAGTGTCCCAGTTTAGGCGGAATTATAGATTAATTACAAACTCTATCATAATATTTATATACCGCCTGCGATATCCCTCTTCAATCTCAGACACTTTTCCCGCAAGATCTGCACGCTCTTGATAAATAGCTCGTCAGGTGCCATAATCCCAGTGCTCTCTATCGAAACTTGGAACAATTAGCATTTGTCATTTTTTGAGTAGAGTATACAGATGAAATGGTCCCGTATCCTTCCCAGCTTGACTTTATCTTTGAATTCGTCATAGCGAAGACATTCTCTTGATACTGTGTCTTTGCGAGTATCTCTAACGACCGCAACCTTTTCACCATTTCTTTCTATGAGGTCGATCACACCTTTGGGGAAACATTTTTGAAACTTGCGGGCATCTGCTCCGGTGATCGGACTTGTTATATGAATTGTCGGTAATAATCGGTAGGAAGCAGTTGCTTCGATGTCAGAGTCAATCGCCGTTGAAAAACGTACACACTGGCGAAAATTTGGCGTGATCTTTGCCGATTCCCTTGATCGCATGCATGGTGATATCAATCTCCTGGCCAGGTCGAAGTTTTGCGATCAAGATGTCTTTGTTGACGACATCGATTGGATTTCCGGCAAACCATTCACTTTGTCTCCCCTGGCTTTCCCATTTGATATCTCCAGCAAGAACTTGTGTGAGTTACAACGATATGGACAAACTTACTATGCGCGTTACTGTAAAGTTTCAGTGGATCGGTTTCGTCCTTCTTTGCATTCGGATTCCGTTCACAGAGAGCACGCAGCGACAAGACAATGGTATCCTGATCAGTAGGATTTGTGTCTTCTCCTTCCGGGGCCGCTATTTTGTTAATTTGGTTTCAATTAGGAAAACGTACAGATATACCATTCAAATAAATCCGGATGGGCTTTAATAGGAATTAAGCCTAATCTCTGGGCGAGGACTTCATCCTGAATTACAGATGTGTTGTTGCCCACGTAAACGTACTCGATAGCCATGGTGGGTATCTCTGCGATTAAAATTCTTCTAAAGGCATTGGCTATTGAGGCATCAACATGAATCAAATCAAATTCCAAATCATCACCATCCAATTTCTTGGGCTGAATTTTGAAAACCTAATATATTAGCTAATAGTAGGATGGTCTTTGTAAACCGATTTAAACTTCTCAAGATCCCATGAATTATCTTCGCCGGGCCAGTGACCAGGAAAATCCGTACTAGTTACCTTAAAATTAGCTTTCTTGTCAAAGTGAAAGTCATACATCTGTGACTCTGTCTATTTCAATGCCTATTTCTGTACGAGAACGTTCCAGCTTCGATTTACTCATGTTTGTCTTGGATGGGGTGCTGCAGCCATCAAAACATTTTTCTACTTTATCGCGCCAATATTTACCTCTCTTAGCAAATACATATCCATATGCTTTTGTCTCTTAATCGTATTTCTTAGCATGATTGCATTGGGGCTATGTACCAGATGAAGTTTGTGAATACCAGCGGTGGTTCCTACCATGATGGTTGCATCTTGTATCCTAGTGAATGGCATAAACCCAGCACATATCAGCAACATCAGGCCGTCATGTTCTCTCGTTTTCTGGGCCGCCGGATTTTCAAAGCGCCGGCCCAAAAATGTTTGGCTTTCTCGAGAAGCTTTTCAAATACTTCGAGTATATTTACCACTACCACTTCGCTTGAATCTTCAATAAAGGACTATCAGCCTATGCAATTACGGGAAGAAGAGCAAAATGATCAGGATTATCCTGCAGGAGAAGATTTTAAAATGAAACATTTCACCATCAACTTTGTATGCGTTAACCTTTATATGTAAACTGATCCCGAAGGGTCCTCAGCATCCTGCTGCGCATGGGGTGTTGAGACTTATCTTGGAGCTAGAAGGAGAGGAGATCCTGAGAGCTGACCCTCATATTGGCCTGCTACATCGTGGGACAGAAAAACTGATTGAATATAAAGTACGGCAAAACTTCGTATAGAGATTAACATAGTAGACATATCTTCAAGCACTGCCATACTTTGACCGATTAGATTATGTCTCGATGATGACGAACGAGCAATGCTTTTCCCTCGCTGTCGAAAAGTTACTGAATATCGATATTCCCCCTCGGGCCAAGTGGATTCGTACCATGTTTGCAGAAATCACTCGAATTTTAAATCATCTTATGGCGGTGTTGACGCACGCAATGGATGTTGGCGCATTGACACCTTTTCTCTGGGGCTTTGAGGAACGTATAGTTGGTCTGCGAATCAATTCTGAAAGTTAGGCGAGAAGTTAATGGAGTTTTACGAACGGGTTTCTGGAGCCCGTCTTCATGCTGCATATGTTCGGCCAGGAGGTGTAGCCCAGGATATTCCCTATGGACTTCTCGACGATATCTACCAATGGGCAACCCAATTTGGAGATCGCATAGACGAAACTGAAGAGCTATTAACCGACAACAGGATATGGAAAATTCGAACGGTGGATATAGGAATAGTAACAGCTGAAGACGCCCAAAATTATGGGTTTTCAGGGGTGATGTTACGTGGCAGCGGCATCCCTTGGGACATCCGTAAGGTCCAACCTTATGAATCCTACGGAGAAGTTGAATTCAATGTCCCTGTAGGGACTAAGGGCGATTGCTACGATCGATATCTATGCAGAATGGAAGAATTTCGACAGAGTCTTAGGATCATTCACCAGTGTCTAAACAAAATTCCTGCTGGGCCGGTCAAGGTTGATGACTGGAAAATTTCTCCCCCGCCTCGCTCTGCCATGAAGGAGAATATGGAGTATGCATTCATCATTGTTTGAGAGGGTTTTGCTGATGGCTAGGGCATTGATTCATCATTTCTTATTATTCACTAAAGGATATGCTGTTCCTCCTGGTGAAACATACTCTGCGATTGAAGCGCCAAAAGGAGAAATGGGAGTTTTCCTGGTGTCCGATGGAAGTGAGCGGTATGTCATTTGATCGAACTCATGGATACTAATGTCCAAGACCTTACCGATGCAAAATTCGGGCTCCTGGTTTTGCTCATTTGGCGGGTGCTGATCATATGGCAAGAGGTCACTACTTACCTGATATGGTTGCCATCATTGGAACGATGGATGTATATCTTTCTCCAAACGTCATGGTCGCTGATTTTTAGCTCGTGTTCGGGGAAGTAGATCGGTGATGAGCTGAAAATAATCGAATGAGATCTCTGAATTATGGAGGTTAGGAATCAAATTTCATTGGCAGGAATTTCTCTATATACCTCGATATATTAATAAACGTCAACCGATCTCACATGTGGCTGGCTGCTCAACCTCTAAAAAATCTACTTCCACAGCCTTCCGCTACTTTCGCGAAATTAGTCCTGTCCTGCAGATTCATATTCATATTTAGAGATTACCAAGCATTCAAACGAATGCTTTAAAAATAGTTGTGCAGTGCTTACCCCTTTATCCGCTTGGATCTGAAATTGGATCGTTTGATTGGAACTCTTCTAAAGCCCCAACGGTTTGGAGGGGGTTTCAAAGCTGGGATAGCGAGTTCGAAAATCCATGTTAAACATCCTTTTTTTGAGCACTGTTTCATGCAGCGTAACCCTTTCAAATACATGAGTGTGCATCAGAAATAGAAACTGCCCTCCTGTCCTCAGTTGCACCTTTATTTTCTGTGGCCTTGTAAGTTTGAACTTTCATCAAGTTGATATTTGTTAAGGACAATGTTTTTTATTCTCTACAACTCATGGTACTTCTTTACCCCTAGGATCGTCTTATCACCCACTTGTTGCTTTGGCCATCTGAGGAAGTTGCAGTACTGGGCCGTCTTTATCTCACCCAGAACACTGGAATGCCTAGATAGAAGACAGGGTAAATATCTTCACTGGGTTGTGTAGCTGCAAGGGATCATGGTTCTTAGCAACAGACATGATAGGGGGATGCAATTGAGAAGGTTGGTCGATTTTATAAGCGAGGGCATGATGAGGCTGGTGGATTTAATGGAGAGGTTGGACAAATCCAGAGGTGGGACAGAACACTTATGCTACACCCAATCGCTCTGATTTGTATCTCCTTAGAGGCTCGAGTTCTTTGGCAGAGGACATCAGCATCAATCAACGTTGCTATTCGGAACAGAAAATTTCGTACATTTCAGACGACGCTCGCTAAAAATAAAACAAAACCAGCGATATCAGGAGCAGAGCTTGAATCTGAATCTGATATATTCGGAATCGGCCATCTCGAAGAAGCTATCTCAAAAGTTGAGGCTCGATTACGTAACGAGCTTTCTTCGTTACGGCAGGGACGAGCAAATCCAGAAGTTCTTGACAAAATTAAAGTCAAACTACCTGGCTCAAAGCAAGAAGTTGGACTAAAAGAGGTTGCACATGTTGCCGTACGAGATGGAAGAACAATACAGATTACGGTCTATGAACCAGAAGTAATATTTAATTTCTAAATTTTCGCTAATGTTCTAGCATACGAAACATGTTACAGCAGCGATTCACGCAGCTCCGCTCAACATGAATCCAGTTCAAAATACATCCAACTCGAATCTCCTTAATATTCCACTTCCACCACCTAGTAGGGAATCACGACAACTTACTGCCAATTTGGTTTCAAAAGTCGGTGAAAGTTTTAAACTTGAAATCCGGAAAATCAGGGCTGATGGATTGAAGAAAGTCAGGGATAGGAATATTTCCGGAATTGGAGCCGACGCAAAGAGATTATCGGAGAAAAAGATCGAAAAATTGATGGAGAATGCAGGGAAAAGTTTTGCAAAAAGCATAGAAGAAGCAAAGGAAGCCGTCATGGATGGCTGAAAGGTGGAAGAAAACTTCATATATTCAGAACCAAAATTAATACCAGAGGCCAGCTACTAACTAGGAGATGCTGTCCCTTTCGTTTGATTCAATTGTATTGCAATTATACCCACAGCTCGAGTCTTGGCAAGAAAGTCATAGCTCGAGTTTTGACCTATTAATCTCGCAGCGTCACCAACAACCCCACCATATCCATTGGAGACATCCATCCAGGGTTGATAATCTCCACTTAATGTAGCTTGTATTGAATCTCGCTGTTCGATGATTTCTTTCTGCCACTGGAGCTTGTTCTGTCCTGGAAATCCAATGATGTTGTGAATATCCCTTATTCTCGAATACTGTGATAACGGCAGGCTAGGTATATTGCAGAATAGTTGCACGGGTTGTATAGGCTCTTGGAAGACCTGCGGTAAGCTGTATCTGAAACCTTTTGCTTGTAATTCCCTCAATTGCGCACTTTCAGTTCCAACATCCTTTGCAGAAAACTGGCCGCGTGTGATTTGCATTTGCTTTTCACGTTTAACCCTTTCACGTCCAATCCGGCGAGGCGGACTATCAGCTTCTTTTCGCAACTTTTCTTTCACTGAAGATCTTCGTTCAACTTTTTGCTTGGGAGGGTCGATATCTAAGGATAAGCCTTTCTGCCATAGTTAGTGTATGTTGAGTCGCATGCTAACGCACTGTATGGATATCCTCCAATTCGGTTAAATCTATGTCCCACACAGTCTTTTCTTGAAACTGGTAGTCTTGAACATCAAAACCGTCCTCTTTTTTCGCTCCAAGTTCGTTAATTTTTTTCTTAAACACCAATTCCTGCTCCTTTATACGTGTCCCTGTTTGTCGAGCGGGAGATTGCTTCCAGGTGGTAGAAAAGGACTGATTCTTTGCTTCATTTAATTTAGCAACTTCATATTCCGCGGATTTCTCGCTGGCTTTCCTAATTCCATTTTTATTCATGAGTTCTCGATTTTGGTGAGCATGGCTCGCTGCTAGACGTTGTGATAACGGCCCGTGATCAAATGAATAGCTCAAATTATCTGAGGATGTAATTTTTGAAGAATCGATGAATTGCGAGTTCGGTATGACTTTCACGAGGACTGGCTTTTGAAACGTCAGCCCAAGTGATGCAATGACGGATTTCGATGGCAACTTCCTCGTCCCAATTTCCGACAAGGTATTAACCCTTGGGCGCATGGCAGCCATGATGGTATAGATTCTGTAAGGAAGACTTAATTCAGAGTTGGTGGGGTTTGAAAAGACAATGATATCGGGAAATTTCGGAGAATATCGTTCCATAATAGCTTAGGATTAAAATAACTACTCCACTCACCAGCTTGTTATTTATCAGGGCAATAAATACTCCAAACCAGATACTCCAAAAAGAAAATAAACTCGCCAATAAATAATGAACCTCGAATTATTTTACAACTCTGTTCGACTTGGCGCAGGTCCAAGAAAAGCCCATCGAAAAAATGATCTGATGTGATAAACAAGATTTTGCCATACAATCCTGGGGAATATGACTATTGACCATAGCACATCAACAACGGCATCGCAAAGTAGCGAAAACTCTCGACGAAAATTTTGATTGAAGACTTCGACGTGTGGTTCGGACCATTTAACAAGTCGATCCTTCACTGACAAAAAATGCATAAAAGCCCGTTTAAACCCCAGAGGCAGATTCTCCGTCAGTATATTCTCCGGATCTCTCGGGTTTGATGAGTTCTGCAACTCGTCTATCTTCCCATCGGAGAAAGCATATTTCATTGTGGTGTTTCCAGTCTTCCGTTGTATATCTTTTGAAAATTGCTGAACTGCGTGTATGCTGGTCGAAAGTCGCGCCAGTAAATTAACTAGAGAAACAAGTTCTGTTCGTCGAAGATGATAATGACCAATTTCGCTTACCCCATTCTCATTAAACTCGAATAGAACTTTCAACGCAGTACCGTAACCAGCAACTTGAAGTTTACCCCAAAGCCGACATTTATCACATCCTACACAGTCCATTAAGCGGGAGACATTCCGGAATTGGTTTCGGAAGTCTTCTTTTAATTGCAGAGCGTCGGCTCGGGTTTGGTGGTCGAACATTAGGGATTCATTGAACGTTTGAGGAACAGATTGGACTAATTCAGCCAGCTGATTGACTTTTTCCTATAGTTGTCAGTTTGGACTATATGCAGATGATGCTTTGGTGATTTTATCTTGCTTTAGATCTCCTGCGCAAAAAGTATATTTATCAATATGGTGACTTAATTTGGTGAAGGCTCGAAGTACGAGTGCGTAATCGAAGTAAAGATTCTCTATCCATTCTGGATTATTTCCAAATCGCTGTTGGAAGCATTCCAGATTCGGGCCCTGGAATTGGCAGGCGCACAGAGAGAAGTTGGTATACCCATTCGCCAGAAAACTGATTGAGATACTCCCAACATAGATGTATTGTGATACTCGCATGCATGCCACTCATCACTCTCCAGAACACTCTTTTTTCAAAACACATCGATTGATCGTTCAGTGCCTGTCGAGCAGTCTCGCCTCCTGAATTTGCCTGAATGCGGTGGTTCCAGCCCATTATTACAGCTTCAAGTCCTCCTCCAGACGAGTGACTGACTGCAGACGAAAATCGGGAATCATGGGTATTCTGAAAACAATTCTCTTGATAAATCGCTTTCCAGACTTTATTCGCATGAGGCCCAGCATATCCAGTGAACCGTTCCGGATTATCGACAAGAGAAACATACACGCCTTTTGACTGATCGGATTCGTCTTCAGGAACACAGTAATCGCGTTCTGTATCGAAATCATCCTCAATAATGCAAGCGCCAACATGATCTGGTCCAAAGGGCTTGTCGTCTAGGGATAATGAGCCTACCTGACTGGGAGTGGGGCCATCCAATTTTCCAAGATTATGCGACCTCCAGATCTCAGGAATTTCTTCCTGCATATCAGTTTGCGAAAAAACAGATAGGGCGTGCTTCGTCTAGTGTATCTACTGCACATGCTCTGTTCCTGCACATGGCCCCATTGTCATTCCAGAAAGGACAGTCATTGTCGAACAAATTTAGTCTGTAGTAAGCAAAATAATCCGTTTCCGTAATAAGGTCTTGGACCAATGGGCGAATCTTTTGGTTGATGGCATCTGCAACAGGGTATGTCGCACATGAATCTGAGATATTCCCGTTGCGCTTTCGTGTCAGATCTGCCAACGTAAACACTTTATACAAAATATGCACCGTCGATAACCGTGGATTTTGCTCTAATGGGAGAAGGGATGATCAGAAATAACAAGGACAGAAAACCGAATGATGAGGGCATGAAAAGCGTTGCAAGGCTGCTAGTGCTGAAGATCGTCAAACACGTGTATGATAAGGAGGGTGGGTTTAAGTTGCGATTCAGTAAAAATCATAAAACTCTCGGTATATGCGGATAAATGTACGTTGATTAAAATAAAAACAAGGAATTGATAGCTCTTTCAGCAGGGAAATTAAAATGTGAAACATTCTAAGCTTCTTTTTCATTTAGCAGCCCCTTGGATGCTAGATCTCTGGATGCTAATCATTCAGAGGATGAAAAGGGTGAAAGGTGCGCTCTAACTGCTTGCAAGTTGAAGCCTTGCATGATTACTGATTCTTGAGTGACTCAAATATAAGCGTGTTTCTGGGTATTAATGAAAAGTGGCATGATTTGTCCATCTGTGGAGAAGTA
>LXFE01002894.1:214-16993 GCA_001929475.1 Neolecta irregularis DAH-3 | reverse complement strand
AGTCATCTTTGATTTAGTCGATATCCTCTCCGATTCAATAGCAGACAGTACAATGCACCGAATCACCTGGATTATCATTATTTTAGTCGCCTTGTCGTGATTGTCACGAGTAACGACGCTCGAAGTTGCATTCCGCTATGCGATTCTTAAGCGCAGTGGTCTTTATCTGTTGTAGTACGGCTTGCTTGTGGCGTTCAGGGTTTGAGTTTGTTAGAAATAAAGATTAATCTGAATAAATAACTTTGGAGAATGTCCCAACAATATGATGTTATTGAATTCACCTCGGCATCTATTCAAGGGCTGCACTGGATCCATATTGCTACTTCACTCTTTCCGGCTATTCGAGATGTGTTTCTCATTTGTGGCTTTTTTCCGAGGAAAAGCCGGAGGCGGCACTATATAAAAGAGCTTGATGCCATCAGGTTGCCCAACTCTTCACTCAATAGGCTTATACCGCATCCTTTCTCTACGCACTCCATTAGCCTACATCATGTTGTCAAGGATCTTGTGGTCGATCGTGCTAACGAATCTCCTTTGCGCTGCCTCATATCTCCATTATTTCACAGAGGTGGTAGTTAAATTTGGTGAAAGCCAACCAGCTGCTATTCCTGTTCAGGACCTTGAAGATAACCATGTACAGCTGATAGAGATATGTGCAGAGTCATGCTTCTCAATGAAGTATTCCTGTAATTCATTCCTCGCCATCATCACTACAAAGAACCAAAAGGGCTGTTTCTTAGATGCGAACAAGATTTCTCCGGATATATTTTCATCTGGTTGCTCAATGATAGCAGGCACTAAGTAAGCACCTGTGACAGTATGGTAATTGATAATGTAGTATCAATGTACCACGAAAATTTGACGTTGTTGAAGAGCTTTCTCGCAATATTGAATCCCGTGACAAGTGGGTCAAAAACGTTGAAAAGGGATATTTACCACCACTGCCGTCTTCATTCTGGCCTCATTTTTTGGATGGCTGCTGGAACTCTGCGGTGAATGGCAAACCAGCAACTGTAGTCGATATTATTGAGGAAAGGGATATAGGTGATTTTATTGAGGAAAATGATACAGGTGATTATATTGAAGAAAATGATACAGGAGAGCGAAAGGCCAAACGACGCAAAATCTCTAATGATTCTGAAGAAATCACCGTTAGCCGCAAAATCCCTGGACATTCAATCACCACAGAAATCGCCTTTGGCCTCAAATCATGGCCACAATCTTTGGAATTCTCAGACATAATTGCGCTGGCTTTTCTCGAGATATTCAGCCACAACATTGTTCCACCCTTCACTACTGTTTTTGATCCAATAAAGAAGTCTTTGTTTATCCATAGAAATGGCTTTTACCTTTTCATCGTTTCACATGGCAAGGGAGATTACGGTATCATAAAATACCGTCCCGATCGACTTGAAGAAAAGCAACTGCTCACCTATGCAACGGATCCCAGTCAGGTTATCCAATCCGAATCTGCCTTGAAAATGTTTCAAGGAGCTATGAATCTGCTAGGCCAACAAAAGACCTTTACTCATTCAACACCACTTGGATTTAAACAACATCTTGTCCAACCAGCGTCGGCCGTTATATTAGAGGCGACAGATATCCTTTTGAGCTATGTTTCAAACATCGACCAGAATATGCAGGATAGTGGAAGACCTACTTCCCTGAAATGTCTTACCGACATGGTGAAATTTGTACTCTCTAAAGTTTATGGGAAGGACATTAAATCCCAGATAACTCAGTCTCGATTATGGGATAGTGGCGTGGAAAATCGGTTTGAAAAAAGTATGCTTGATATTATTACATATGGGTAGTGGGACCTAGATATGGTTTATTTTGTTTTAGACTTTATTGTTTGATTATTGTAAGACCGCTATTACGGCAATCGACATGGCAGAGGCGATCCAGAGTTGACCTGTCAATCATCCTACAACGATTATTTGGCTTGATAGACCCCAATAGTTTTGCCATGTGATTAACAATGGTCATTTCTGTCCCCAGTGATCCATGTTCTGAAGTACGGGCTCTGCGCGACAGCCTCTATGCCCTATGGACTGTCTTCTAGCCAACTTTCTAGCCACATCCATCATTTGTGGCTTTTTTCCGAGACATTAAGGAAAAGCCGGAGGCACCACTATCTTGCGACATCTATAAAAGGGCTTGATGCCTCGGGGGAAAAACCTGCAGATCTCGATCTTGACCCGCTAGACCCAACCCGCCCTGATCTCGATTCAGAATCAGAATCAGATCTCGATTCCCAATCCCCCGTTGGCCATTCCATTCATTTGAATCCTCTAGGATTCAATAGAGTCCTAGTCATATCTCTTTATCATATATCTATTCATCATATCTATCATTGCCTTTACATTCAATCTATCAATCATTCATCATATTCAATATTCATTCGTTCAATCAATCATCATTCAATCATATTCATCATATCATATCTATTATCATTGTCATTAATCATTAATCATACCTTCACATTCAATCAATCATTCCTTCATATTCAGTCATTCAATGATATTCATTCTATTCAAAAGGTGGTAGCTGCGCTTGATTCGGCACCTGGATATTTCTACTTCAACTCTTTCTGGCTGGTCTCATATGTTTCACATCATTTTTGTTTTTCTTTCCGAGAGAGTAAGGAAAAGTCGGAACCAACACCATCTTGCGACATCTATAAAAGGGCTTGATTCCACGGGGAGAGGTTTTACCCAACTCTATTCACTCTATAGGCTTATGCCGCATCCTTACACTACGCAGTCCATTTACCCTATATCATGTTATCCAGGATCTTGTGGTCAATCGTGCTTCATACAAATCTCTTTTGCGCTGCCTCATATCTCGATCATTTCACACAAGTGTTTGTTAAATTAGATGAAAGCGAAGCAGCCACTTCTCGTGTTCCCGACCCTGACGGAACCTTTGTACAACAGATACATGAATGTGCACAGGAATGTTTCTTTGAGAAATATTTCTGTAATGCATTCATCGTGACCCCACACCACGAATGTATTACATATGCGAAGCCTCACCCAGCTATCTATCCATATCAAGATTCATCCGATTATCCAATGATAGCATTCTACAAGTAAGCAACGGTTAGTATGGAAATTAATAATTAGTATCAAGGAACCACGAAAATTTGACCTTGTAAAAGAGTTCTCTCGAAATATTGAATCCCGTGAGGAGTGGATCGATCACATTCAACAGGGATATTCATGCTCAGTAAAATGCTATGAACCTTTTTTGCGTGGCTGCTGGAGCTCTGCGGTGAATGGTAAACCAGCAAGTGTAGTCGATATTATTGAGGAGGATACAGGTGATATTATTGAAAGAGATACAGGTGATTTTATTGAGGAAAATGATACAGGAGGGCCAAAGGCCAAACGACGCAAAATCTCTAGACATTCGATCCATGAAGAAATCAGCGTTGACCACAAAATCCCTGGACATTCAATCACCGACGAAATCCTCGTTGGCCTCAAATCATGGCCAGAATCTTCGGAATTCTTAGACATAATTGCGCTGGCTTTTCTCGATATATTCAGCCACAGCATTGGTCGAGACTTGAACAGTGGTGAAGACTTCACTACTGTTTTTGATCCAATAAAGAAGTCTTTGTTTATCCATGCAAAAGATTTTTACCTTTTTATCGTTTCATATGGCAATGGAGATTACGCTATGATACAGCACGGTTCCGGTCTACCTAACAATCAACCACTCATATATCTAACGGATTCCACTCAGGATAGCCAGTTCGAATCTGCCTGGGAAATGTTTGAAGGAGCTATGAATCTTCTAGGCCACCAACCGCCCATTCTAGAAAAATTATTCTTCAAACTAATTTACAATAACGATCATGGTAATACAGAAGCAGTGTTAGCTGTTATATTAGGGGCGATAAATATCCTACGAGAGCCTTTACCACGCTACCAGAATATATACGATCGCACCTATGAAGATATGCGGAAATGTGTTACTGACATGGTGCCATTTGTGCTCTCTAAAGTATATGGGAAAGACATTAGGTCCAACATAGCTCGGTCTCGATTATTGGAAAGCAGCGTGAAAAACCGGTTTGATAGAAGCACGATTGATATTATTACAGGGACCTAGATTTTGTATATTTTGTATGTATGTTCAGAGTGGTTTTCTTTTCACTAGGAGACTTGAAATTGTTTGCAGATTATTACTGGTAAGATCGCTAGTTATAACGGGCAATCTACATGGCAGAGGCGATCCAGAGTGAGTTGACATTTCAATCATCCTACAACGTTGATAGACCACCATAGTTTTGCCATGTGATTAATAATGGTCATTTCTGTCCCCAGTGATCCTTGATCTGAAGTACGGGGTCTGCGCGACAACCTCTATGCCCTATGGACTGTCCTCTAACCCGCTATCAAGCCACATCCTACAAAACCCAGACTGCCCCTACCAACCCCATTTTCATTGATGTCTATTTCCCTCTTCCTGCGGACCCCAACCATCGGTCCTCCTCTACTTGTCCCTTCGTTTGCATACTCCGTGTGGAACAAGTTCGTCTCCAGTAACTTTACAGATTGTTCAAAGTCAATCAATAGCATTTTTGGCTTCTCGCTCCGTGACAACTCTGCAATAGTAGACCCTCTACTTGAATTAACTATGGGAAGTCGAATGACCTTGGGACTCAACTATTGTCATACTCCGCGTCATACAATACCTAAGAAGAGCTCGAAGATCAAGTTCGAATAATAAACTGAACTTTAGTTCCTTTTCCTTCAACAGCCTTTTTGCTTTCCTTCTTTGACATGCTTAATTGCAAAGCATGCCCGTCAACAGCGATCTGTTGCTTCTCAATCATAGCTTTCACAACTTGTTCGTTAATGCGAACCCTACACTTGGCGTTTTGCGAATGTTTTTTGAGTCCGGTTTGACGTTAACTTTTGCCGATACAAACCCTTCACAACCAGAGAATAAGCGAGTGAGCGTTTATTCCAATTCCAAACCTCCTTCCCACTTTCTAGTTTTCAGCAAACTTCTTTTTGTTTCTTCAGCTGTAGTTTTCGTATTGAGAATTCATCGACTTCATTTGATTTCTTTGGATAGGATGGCAAGATGTGTAACAAGTTGCTTATCGAGGACAGCTTCGCAAATAAAATTCTGCCAAACCTTAGGGTTAAACTCACAGAATCAATTGGCATCTGAACCTGGTAGTACAATAACATGTAGGATAGGGAAAAGTTGCCAGAAATTCCACTATCTAATTCTCAATATAAAACACACTCTTGAAAGAATAAAATATGCGATTTGTCTCGTACGCCTGTGAATAGCGCGAAATGACAAAAAGAAATACCTCTTCAACAGGCCCAAACTTCCCAAATTCGTATTGGAGATCTTCTGTAGTGATGTAAGTTTCAAACGAATAAACGGCCATGTTTGAGGATGTCTTTATACCCCATATAAATCAATTTTGGAAGCCAGTCGGATTCGTTATAGGGAGGTTCCCTATAGCCAGGTTTGAGTCAAGTGGGTCGGACTTTGGCCCATTGCCAACAATGGGTTTGACGTAGTATCCTATTGGGTTTTCTTGGTGGTGCGCGCGCAAAGCACGCGATTTCTTGCACTAAACTCCAACTTGTATCCTTCTAGTCCGCCTCCCCTGTCTCTTTCTCTACCATTCAGCCCCGCCTGTCGCTCTTTACCATTTGATTGCTTGTGTCTTGATCGACCGTCATGGGGATGTCTAGGAAAAGACTCGTATTGATTATACTGGCGATTGCTTATTCGTAGCCTACTCTGACCGAGATTCTCGACAGAAAGTCTCTTCCCCCCGTCGATCTGTTTAGTTTCTACATCTACATGCGGGACCAGCAGCGTAGTGTGGACTGTATTACATGCCTGGTATCACCGTTGACGGTTTTAGACTTGGATTTATGGTTGGATATTTCTCAACACACGAGTTTATGTCGTTTGTACGTCAGAGAATTACGAAGATCCCTACTCAGCTCTACACCTGACCTTGAAAAGGCAGAGAGCATGTCAGCGTTGAATCCCGATACATACAAAGACAACTTGCGTGTTGTTTCTACATTACGAGGCCAGCCACCCTCGGAATCACCAACGTTCGAGTACGTAGACCGTCGCTCGCCTTCTCCGCCTGTGAATCGTCGTCCAAGTGCAGATGTTTCAATAGGGCTTGCTACAAATACAGTCGGTCGAGCAGACCTTCGAGCTTCAGCTGAGAGAATCTTGTACACCTATCTCATTCAAGGCGCAGAAAGAGAAGTTCCATTACCCGCGCATATCGTCCGTAGTATATCCACTGCAATTGAAGTCGAAGGACGAGACGACCCAGAAGTCTTTGATGAAGCTCAAGAATATATTTTCCAGGCAATGGAAAGAGATGCGGCTCCAGGATTCCTCGCAGCTAAAGCCTTGGGAAATCTAGTCCCTTCGTCTTCCGTATTACGACTGGTTATCGGTTTATTCGCTCTTTTGGGTTCTTTATGGACTTCGTTTTCTTTGATATTTCTGGATATAAAGCCCAAGACAACTCGTGTTTGGGTACCTTTTTGTTTATTCTTTTTCGCTAATACCAAGTTGTTGTTTCCTTTTACTGTTGCAATGTACTGTTTACTGGCACATCATTTCAACTTGGATCCTATTCTTGCTCTCGCCGGTTTCAGTGAAAGTACATTTATGTCTTTTATACGCATACGCGAGCCTTATGGTATTTCTTTTACAATTATTTTTTCTAATCAAACCTGTGCGCAAGCTTTTAATTAGTCGTTCTTTGTGGGTGTTATTCCTCACTCTTATTTCTACCACCGCGTTAACTCTTCTTTTTACCCTGGTGCCAGGGAAGAGGCTATAACATTCGTTCAAGCGTTTGTGTTTTTTTCAACTGAATGCCATTGTAGCAACTCTATAATCGAGTTCAAAGACAATAGATTCTTGTTATTTTGTGATATACTGGTAGCGTGGCTTATAGACAGGACATTCTTCTTTTTCTGTAGTAAAAATGTCCGCTTTAGCCCTATGATAATTACAAATGGTTTGGCTGGTCTTGAAAAATATTTTCTCCAAATGGGTTGTGGATTGAAAATGTATACTTTTCTGTAGACAACCCTCGGAGATCTTTCCAAGTAGTTTCACATTGTTCCAATACTTTATCCTCTCGCGCTTGATAAGCATCTAGAGACATGGAAAACCAAGTCTCCTTTAAATTTCCAAGATTTGTATGAGGCTTTTCAAGTCCAGGAAGTGAAGTAAATACTGTCCTTGCTTCAGCGACTTCTTGAAGGTATGACTCGGGCACAGAAAATTTGCAGTTTCCGCCTTTATTTTTATGTTGTGACAAGTGGTTTACAATATCTTCAATCGTGTGATACTGTTTAATCAATTCAATCGCTTTAGATGGTCCAACTTTTGGTATCCTATCAGAGAAATCAGCTACAAGTTAGCATGTAACGTACTGGTATCATACTGCCACATAAAATAGCGAAATCTAGGAATTCGGATTCACTCAAGCCCATTGTTTCTTGAACGATGTGGGGTTTAACAAGAAACATGTTGTCATGTGCCTGACTCGTCATGAAGCCCCGCAACATTGGCGAACCGTAAAGCAAGACATCAGTATCCTGTTTATCAGCTTGGCATTGTAAATCGTAGTATACTTCAGAAGCAGTCAATTCAGCGCATCCGTTTTTGACTAGAGCTGCCGCATGACATTCCGCCTCGAATAAATTTGTAGTGATTACTGAAATTCCTAAAGCCGATAAGGCTTTTTTGGCTATTTTGAGGTCGGCCCCTTTAGGTTTTTCGACTCTGCGTTGGAAATTGACTAGCGTTTTTTGAGTTTCTTCTTCGAGATAGTATGTATTTTCAACCATTTTAGATATTACCACCTCGCCATCTTGTGCAACTATTGTTCGGACAAGAGTGACTTCATTTTTAGACAGGGTGTCATGTCGTGAGAGAACATCTGCAACAAGTTTTGTGAATTTGTTTGCCAAGGCTTGAGTTGATGAGTCAAGTTTGACAGGTTTTTCTTTGGGTTTGATAGTTTCTTTACCAGTGACGACTAATCCAGGTTTAGGAACAGCGCTTGTTTCAAGTAGAGGTTTTGCCGCAAGAATAATCTTCTTCTGCTCCTCTGCTGGAAGCTTTCCAACTTTCTTCAGCAGTGTCTTCAAGTTCGTTAAACGCGAATTTCTAGCTTTTTCCTCGGAAACACGAACTAGATGCTGTTCAAAGATCAATTTTCTTCGAGCCCGTTCTTTAAGCTTGGCCGGCGTACAATCTTTGCCATCGAAAAGGACTACTGGGAAAATATTCATTTGGCGACATGCCCTCGCTAAATGAAAAGCAAAAGCCAGGGCTTTTTTAGGGTGATTAACGGTATATCTTGGAGAGGCATAAAACTTTCGGATAAATAGAGTGCCTAATCAAGTTTACTTTCAAACAAGATGATCGTACCATCAATGGCAATTGTAAAATTTTTCAAGTCTTCCAATAAAACTTTTTTTACCGTCTCCGGAACGGTTTTGGTGAGAAACGGTACCAAACCTGATACACCCATTGCATTATGAGTAGACGAGGTTGCGAAACGAATTTTCCCCCCTAAATTTTAGCGTGCGCTCACGAGCCACCCTTTTCGCCCAAATATCATACAATTTGGTATATTCAATAATTACAACATATTCTCAATGCGATCGGTCTCATAAAAACTCTCAACCAAAACATCCACTGTATTTTAATCACACCTGTAAATGAATATCGAGTTATTTTATAACCAAAGATTGCACTGCTTATTTATTGGATAATCTCAATTGGTTTGAATTGGGAGTTTTGTATGTAGACGGGTATTGAAATGTTAACACGAGCGCCTTTGAGGGTTATGAGAAGAAAAGTTCCATCTGCGAAATCAGGTGGTTGGTCAACCAGCCCCAGACTTCGACATCCGCTCCCGCTTCCGGGACATTTCCGGGACATTTCCGGGAACAGATGGCAACGCAGACTCTCAGATTCACTCTTGTCTTTGGTCCTTTACCTCCACAAACATATGCAGAATGTCCAACACACCGCCTCTTGCTGCCCCCGATTATCTTGATTACACTTTGTCCAACGAGAAGCTTGTTCCAGAAGAGCCGAATGTTATCAAACATGGGGTTCTTGAGAGAACTGATTCGGCTGGTACCGAAATGTCCGTGAATATATTGTCGGATAAGGTTGGTGAACATTATATTGAACCAGGAAGCTGATAGAGACAGAATATACCAGACCTTCTAAGTATGACGGTAACTTTTGATGACGATGCAACGTTGCCAATACTTACCTTTCGTTTCTGGATATTGTCCACATTCTGGGTACTGGGAGGAACTGCCGTATCCACCTTGCAATACCTTTTACCAAATGGGGAGGGATTTCCCTCCTCAGTTGTTGCTCTGGGTAGCTACGTCATGGGTCTCTTCATGGCATGGTGCCTACCAACTCGACAATGGACTGTAATTGGCCATTCCTTCACTATGAATCCTGGGCACTTTAATTCCAAAGAACATTCACTGATTGTTATGTGCTATTGGGCTACTTTGACCGTTGCGTATAGCTCCATGCTTTTGGAAATTCTGATGTAATAGGCCCGCGATCGATATCTTGGTCTCTATGGACCTCTATTTCGGTCCCACTAGGGAGGAATCTGGCAGGATGGCATCGCTCGGAGCTGTGATCCTTCTCGCATCTTCCCAGCTCATTGGATTTGGTTTTGTTGGTATCTTTCGAGCAGTTTTGATCAAACCAAGAGCTCTTTATTACCCAGTACGTCTTTTCAAATACGATTGACTAATACTTTCAGGGCAATTTGCCCAATATCTCGTTTTTCAATGCTTTACACACAGAAGGAGGAAGCTCTAAGAAACGACAAAAATTCTTCTTTCTCATTTTTGGGGGGATCTTTCTTTGGCAACTTTTCCCAACCACCATCTTTCCACTCCTCAGTGCGCTGCCATGGATTTGTTGGGTTGGAGGCGGGTCATTTGCAAGTTACTACCTCGGCAGCTCCAAGGAATTCGCACTTGGCTCATTGACCCTTGACTGGGAAATTATCAACAAACTTCAACCTCTGACGATTCCATTCTGGTCCAGCATGAATTTCTTCGCAGGGGCTATGATTGCTACATGGATTGTTGCACCAGCAATCTATTTTAGTAATGCTTTTGGAACAAGTCACATTATTCCGCCAAATAGTCTTGAGGTGGCGTTCAAAAATGGAACCGAGTTTATCGTCTATGATTATCTCACCCCTGAACATCTACTTAATGAGACTTTGTTAGGAAGTGATGATCTTGATGTTAGTACAAGGTTTACATTCTACTGATTACGGTAACATTAACTCTCTAGTCTTACGTTGTCATATTTTTGGCAATTTGGAGCTGCATCTTCATTAATTGTCTTCACGGCTCTGTTTTATGGACCTCAAATCAAACGCGCGATTCTCCATCCTGGGCACAAATCAGATGATCCATATCTCGCATTGACAAAACATAGCCCACCCGTCTCTATTTGGTTATACTACTCGTTTGTCCTATTATCTCTCACCGGCATCACTCTTATTGGATATCTCTATGAATTCAAACTTCCTTGGTGGGCTGTCTTATTGGCTCTAGCGATTGCGGCTATCTTTGTTGTTCCAGATGGTATTCTTTTTGGAATCTCTGGACAGAAAATCGATGTTGCTATCGTTTCTGAGATCATCGGTGGGTATGTGATTCCAGGGCGGCCATTTGCCAACATGACCTTTCGCGTCTTCTGTTCAAATGCTGTTACCCAAGCCCTTCACCTCGCTGGTTTCTTCAAATTTGGTTATTACATGTAGCTTTTGTGTCATGTTCAAATGGCTAACTCTTTAGGAAAATTCCAGAACGGCCAATGCTGATATCGATGCTTTACGGTACAGCTCTAGGATTATTCGTAAATTGGCAAGTTGCAAATAGTCTTGTTTCGGAGCATCGAAAGGACTTGACCAGTACGTCGGTAGGTGGCATCTGGGAAGCCCGGCGAGAACGTCTTTTCTACTCTTCAAGTTTGGTTTGGGGACTGCTTGGATCAAAGCGGAGCCTATCTTCTCCTCAATTTCGAATTATCCCTTACGGTTTGGTTCTTGGGGCAACTCTGCCCTTGATTCTTTACACACTCTCTCGAATTTTCAAATCTCGAAATCTTAAATGGGATCTCATTTCCATTCCAATTATCTTCATCGGAGCTATGTATTGTCCTGCAGAACCTGCTACTGGTCTCACGACGAGTTTTATATTCAGTGTGTTGAGTATGTTTTGGCTACGACGATATCACGAACGATGGTTCCGTAAATACGATTTTCTTATGGATGTTGCATTAGAAGGCGGAGCAAACATGGCAGTTATTATGGTATTTCTGTTCATTTCATTTCCCAGAGTGGCAATTCCACATTGGTGGGGTAATAATGCGAAAGATCCTGATTTGTGTTATTTACATTAGTAATGTATGTTTACAGGTCAATGTGCATAAATTTGTATTTGTTTCCCAATGTTTTGTTTCATATTTGACCCAAAAATTACAAACTCAAACAAAATACCTATTTGCGACTATTATTCCGTCCTCGAGGTCGGTACTCAGGTATCTCAGGACATGTAGGATCCCATGCAGCGTGGTTACCAAAGCAGTTTGGACACTTTAATTGTATATGGCTGCAGTGCTGGGTCACGTATCCGGAAGAACAAGACGCACACTATGTGTCTGTGATCGAGGGATGGAAATGCAACATACTTTACAGGAACGAGCCATATGCGGCTTTGAACAATAGCCGCATGTCGGGTTTCGGGCCTTGCAACCACGTATAAAGTGTCCCCACTCATAGCATCGCCCGCAGAGAATGAGATCTGGATGGAAACGAGTCAAAGGATGGACAACTCCATCAATATTCAATCCGCTCTGGATTGCAGCATGGGTAGAAGCGAGAGAAGATAGTTGCAATAACATGGGGCCGAGTTGCGGTGAGGAATTTGGCTTCGTCAGCCATCGCAAGTTGAGGATGCAAAATCCCGGGATATTGGAGTTGTCTAGCTCGAACTTTTCAATGATGCTCTCGGTAGCACCTTGCGAGATTGGGTAGTCTGCAACGAAAAGGTTTTTTGCTACGACAGCAAAGAATCTCTGGGACGGTTTCGGGGGTTGGGCGATGTATGTGACCCGAAAGCGCGCTGGAGTACAGGCCTGGTAGACTGGACTGGAAGACCTAGGCGAATGCATTTCAAACGATTCATGACTGCTGTCGCTGCTATAGCAAGCAGAGGTACTTTGGGAAGGCGTACTTGAAGCCTTGTGAGAGCCAATGATGGAGCTGACGGAATCCGAAGCCCGCATACGGTTTGATAGAGCGGTCAAGTCATCGACAATGTCTATGACTTTTTGCTGAATGTCAGTGTAAACTGTGGGTGTGCGTTTGCAAGAAGGGGTCAGGGGGGATTGGGAAAGATTGAGGAGCATGTTCATCAAGTCCAAGCTGGTGGATAGGACTCCCTCTAGGCCCGGGAGGGTTGCAGAGGAGCTGGGAGGCATGCGGGGATGTTGCAGACGTGTATGGGGATGCTGGAGGGACGACGCAGGGGCGAAGAGCTATTGAATGAGCCCATCGCTTATGAGATGAATGTGGCGAGTGCGCTAGTAGGGTGGGTGTCTGGCCTTGCAGCATACAGCCAGTATAGCGCGCCTGCAGCAAACATGCGGCACTGCCCCGTATCCAGGCACGAACCAGGATATCCGGGTATTGATTCAGGATTAGCATTAGAATCATCTGGAATATCATCCATCATCCCGAAGCCGTCACGCACTGAATATCATAGATATCAGCAATCATCCCACAGCACCGAGTATCTAGATATCATCAAACATCCATCCAACAGCACTGAATATCATAGGTACCAGCAATCACCCCACAGCACCGAATACCATAGATACCAGCAGTCACCCCACAGCACTGAATACCATAGCCATCAGCAGACAGGCACGTAGACGGCACTGCAGCGACACAGACAGACAGTTAAGACTGCGGGTTAAGGGTGCGGGTGGAGAGGCGGCACGCAGGCCACGGCGACTCTCCTTGCCCGCACCCTTTTTTTCCCTGCCGCCGATGGCCATGTCCCCGCCGCCTACTACCGCTGCCCGCCGCTGCCCTGCGATGCCGCTGCTGTCCAAGCTGATTGCGAGCCTGCACTCCACCACCGCCAGCCTCGTCATGGCCGCCTGTGCCGTCGGCTATCCCGCATACTGCCGCCTGCCGTCCGAGGCAGAAAACATCCGCGCCCACATCTACGACTTTGTGCTCGGCCACCCGCTCGGCACGCTGACGATGCTCGACAACATCCTCTATCTGCTCGCCCGCTTCCGCCAGGTCCTGCGCGTGCCCGCAACCTGGATGTTTTCCGAGGACGACAAGCCCAGAACCGCCGTGCTGTTTGCCCACGTCGAGACGCTCGAGATGATTCTCGCGACAATCAGGCATGTATGCGCATACACTCCATCTCACGCGGTAGGCACAGCTTTCTCACAATCCTCGAAGAGGACCACCGTTCGCTGAGCGAGGCCTTCAGCGCATACATCGCCGCCACAAAACTCTCAAACCACCGAGACAACTGTATGCCATCGTTCCATCCCACGCCCTCTCATCTGTTTAGGCTTCGGGATGGATGCCTTTGACAACCAGTTTGGGGAAATAGAGAGCGTGGTTCGACTTCACTTTGAAATGACTCGCAAGGGTATATGCACCCCACCCATCCCACTCACACCCTAGAGCTCAAGAAGATGAACCTCCCCACCCCCGTCATTGCTCTTTTGACAGAAGAGACCCTTGCTCAAGTCGACGGAACAACCATCCCCTCTCTTGCATATAGCCAAAGCTCCAGTCCATTTTCTTCCGTTCGATCCGGCTCTGCATCCTCCCGCGGCCCTCAACACGTGTCCTCCTCGCGAGCGACTGACTTGGGTGAAGGCGACGAGATCATCTCTGCCAATGGCCGTGTAGCCAAAAATGAACGAAACTACAATGTCTGGGAAGAAGGACGACGATGGTCGGCTGCGACCAATCAGGTCCACGGATAGATTCCAAAAATACAAGATGCATAGCATTATTTGGTTGGGTGTATGTATGACTGGCGAGGGGAACTCTCTGGGTTTTGGCGTTACACGTTGTCTTTGTGGACGAGAACATAGTCTTCAATATCACTCGCCAATCATTCTTGGAATTTTGATTTCGGTATCTCAAGGATGACGTAGTCAAAGATCTGTTGGGACTGATTGGCTGGCCATCGCCCTAAACTGCACCATTTCCACGTAACCCTTCAGCTCTACCAAACAATACCGATGGCTTCATCAATTTCTTTCCGAGGCCGATCAATCGACACTGTTCTGTTTGAGAGTTTATCATTGCTGGACGATGTCGTGCATATGCCCCTGGGCACCGACACAAAGCAAAGAACTTGCACATTAGGAGGCTACAACAGAATCTATAATTCGATCGTCAAAATCGTAAATGATCTCGGCTTTCTATCGAGAAGCGACCGTATAGCCCGATCAAACTGTGCAGACAATAGCCAGTCTGAGAGAGAATCAATAGAAATGCCGCTACCCGAATCTGACCACTCGCACGCCTCTACGTATCCCGATGAAATCGATGAACATGGAAGGACGATGAGCGCTTTTGATTGGTCGTGTACGAATGAATCTCGACCTTCGTCTTCAAAAATGAATGTGGAAGGTGGGACTGCGGAAGTGGGCTCGCCGAAAAGTTTGGCATTATCGCTTCATACCACGAATTACCACCAACTCGACAAACATATTCCAGATGATCGTCCAATTGAATTGACGACATGTGGATCTGTAAATTATGGCTCAGGTGGCCCATGGAGATCTTGTTGGACTCGGGAGAGTCCACGGTTGGAGAAACTTGTAAATGGTGATGCTCAACTGGCCTTTCCATCGTCGAGAGCCCGGTCTGATATTTATCCAGTTGCTTCAGGAAAGCAACAAACATCTTTATCTTTCGATCTTGCAAACCAAGACGGCCCAGAACGTCCAGCGTCTATTGAATTAAGTGGCAGTAAAAGCCCTCGAGTGTTTAAAGGTCATTCACAAGGTTCACCGAGTCCATTTGTATCGCAAAATTACGCTGTTGTCGGTCATCGAGTTCCCGTAGATTCAATCAACCTCTCCTTTCCCGTCGTCTACGCAACAATCGATAAAATCTCGACTGAGAATAGTAATGTTCCCGGTCTGGATATCACCGAACTTGCATGGTTGACGAGAAAAGGTCACCATCCAGTAACTTCCGCGCTATTAATCCGTGTGACAAGTAGCGCCACAATGAAATATCTTGTCGTGAACGGTATTATTATCAACGGTCAAATCATACTTTGCAATAAATTTAAACCAAAATCAATTCAGTGCAGTCGTTGTTATCGTTGGGGCCACGGGGTAAGTCTGTGTAAAGCGAAATGGCCTACTTGTCCGATGTGTGCAGGGGTGCATGAGAGGAGTGCCTGTGGAATGGGACCGAAAGAGTATGTTTGTGTTACTTGTGGGGGAAGTCATACTGCTTGGGACCGGAGATGCCCAGAAAGACCACCACTAATGAAGGCGCCGGCTGCCAAAATTTGAGTAGTCATCAGTCATGCTGTTTAAGGAGGGTTGCGCAGTCTTTTATTCGTTTATGGAGATTTGAATGTAGTTCACTAGTGATCTCAATCGAACGGGGTTAAATCATTCAAACCTCATCAACATGTTGTCTCCACAAATGTTTGCCAGAGATTGCAGGAGACCAAGTCGGCAATTTCTGACCGCAGAGATGTACCTCGTCATTTTCCACTAATTAATCAACAAGCGTTGTTATAGAATTAGTCCGTTAGTTAGTTGCATGATTCATAACCAGAGCTACATTAGTACTCGAATAGCAAAACTGGACACCAATATTAGGATGTACGCGAAGACACGGGATTAGTTTTGGTCAAAATTATCTGTTTGTAGTGTTTTACAATCTAACTGTCTTTCGGGTTACAACGTGCAAACACACAAAACGCCAGAAATGCAGATCACACAGGGAAAAGACTCCACAAAATGACCTTGACTGGGAAAAGTACAGACCATTAATATTCCGGAAAATAATGGGAACAAGTAAAATCATGCTCGATTTACCGAAATGCAAATCATATTTGAAAGAAATCCGACGAATGAGAAGCCCACACAATTAAGGTTCTAGGAAACACAGAGGACTGACCGAATGGGTATTTCTATTCGAGCGTGATGGCTTGGGTTAAGTGTTGGGTACTTGGAGATTTGTGTCCGATAATCTTGAATGCTTCTTTTCTCTTTTGGCCCAACGTAGGCCACAGGCGTTGCAGAGACTATAAATTACATTTTAAAGCGAAATGGAACATGATACGTTTTTGGTCCCATGGGACCTTTTCTCCATTCGGGGGAATCAGTGGTACCGCAACTTGCGCAAACATACTCATCGGGAGGCAACTTTACCTTTCGGTTCTACGCATACATTCAGGATAATGTATATTCGAGTCGGATACCTTCTTTCTAGGACGCTCTGGACCATCTAATTGTACAGGTGCGTTGGTAGCTCCATCAGCAATATTTGGTTGCATAGGCAAGGAACATATCGATTCCCCACTGGTCACGAGTGACGATGGCCGTTCAATAATGAGAGGATGATCACCGCTCTGGTAACCTGTCAACATTTCGATCGTGTCTATT
>LXFE01000264.1:0-20562 GCA_001929475.1 Neolecta irregularis DAH-3 | reverse complement strand
AACTGATTAGTGCAGTGTTCCATTTGTTGACGATCTTCGTGAATGTCGTTGAACCAGAAGACATCATGATTTGTCGAACACGATTGTTAAATTTCTCTCGTCTTCTTTGCTTACCCTGAGGAAGGCAGAGGCAGTTTGTTCCTTCGTTTCTTGATTCGTGAGACTCCAGACTCCATCTTTCTGACTGAATTCTTTTGTTTGTACTCGGACTTTAGGTAGTATTCGGACCTCAAAACCACACATATCGAACAGAAGATTCGGATTATCGCGACTATAGACAGAGACGTTTCGTCCATTCAATTGTTGTAATGCTTCGAGGTAACTGATTCTTAATATCCCAAAACACAGCTTTTGCAAGATGAACATTTATGTTTCATCAACCGCATTCGGCTATCGCGAGGCCATGCCTTTTTCTTCGTGGGAAAGCCGACAATATCTTTGAGGGTCCGGGTGTTCAGTTAGGTAGCATTGAATAGATAAACTTCATTTGTCTCAGAATCATTAGCAGATGATTTCTGAGCCAAAAGGACTTCATTAGCTAGAAATTGGGATGTTTGTAGTAATTAGCGGCTATTTGTAATTAGCGGCGAATATTTCCAGATAAAAAGGGCCATTTTCTCAATTCGCCTCCATCTGGTGCGTTTCCATATGGTGCGTTTCCATCTGGTACGTTTATTTTCTTTCCTTTCTTATTGATGAACATCTGTGTCGCCCCAGTCCTATGCTTGTGCGTGTGACGATCGACCAAGAACAGCCAAACGTTCGTTTCTGATCTCGCTGTTTTATATTCTGTGTACCGGGAATTTACTGACCGGTGTAGATACGTCTTGCGAACAATTCAGATTTCTCAGGTACGTCTTTATTTTATTTGACAAGACATCTCTGATGAGTAACTAAGTACTATCAAATTCCGATTAACTATGGGGATTAACCTTTATGGTTCGATTACCTGATTGGTGTCTTTTACTTTGTATTATTTGTCCAGCTGCTTACATTCCAGGTCGAATTTGTCTCCAAAGTATGTTTTTTCTTTCTTCTTGCATGATGAACTGCTTATTCTATGCTAAACATGATCATCCGTGATTATCACAAAGTATTCCAATTGTTCCTTCTGACGTTTTTGTCTACCCTCCATTCTGTTAGAAACGATAGCTAATGTCCAGTTCCTAGATAGTAATTTTATGTGTCCTTTTTAATGCACGTGCTATTATCCCACACTCCAAATCCGTACCCATGTCTATCTAGTAGTGTACGCCATCCATATCATGGCCGGTATCACGTCTAATGGCCTCAACACAGATGCAGCAGCCAGAAAACAACGGTTCAAAGAATCAGAAGCCGCAGTTCGTCTACAGCAAGTATGCTCATTATTATACGAATCAGTCTAAACGGCACCTAGCTTCGCAAAGCTCGCGAGCTCGAAAGAGCCGACTGTATTCGAAAGGGTCTCATTACAGATGACTCGAATCGCCAGACCCTTTCTCAGAAAAATGTTTTCATGGTCGGAACCTGCCAGGAAATGTGTTCGGAATACGAACGTTATAGACGAGAAGAAGATCGTTTTATCGATCGCTTGGAACGCGATCCGGTGTCAGGAGACGTTGATCCAAAACTTACAGTCAAACGATTCGTGAGACCAGCTGCTGGCATCGAACCTCAGCTACCCAGCGATGTCAGACCTCCAATTGTTCTTCGAGTACCCTTCTTATTTGCATATGTACTGACAAAATACAGAAGACGTTGGACTACCTGGTTGACAAATTTACTGTCGACCAAGACACATTGCGGAATACGCATTCCTTCTTGCGCGATCGAACACGAGCCATTCGAAACGATTTCAGTATTCAAAATATCAAAAATCATGTATCAATCGAATGCTATGAACGGATATCGAGGCTGCATATTATCGCTCTGCACGTCCTCCACGGATCTCTAAACTTTGAAGCCGAAATGGAAGTCAAAGAATTGAAGAAGAGTATACCACAATTCAACGGGCGCTGACCCCTCTAGCCCTAATGTCGTTGATTTCGTTTTACGATGATCTGCGAGGTGAATACCAAAGTCCAAATGAACCCGAATTTCAAGCATACAATATCGCAATCAATCTCCAACATCGAGACATTCTGGTAAAAATTAATACTCTGCCCAGAAATATCATCCTCTCCCCCCAAGTCCAACATGTCTTGAAGCTATACGGTTTTGCACAACGGACCGTTCGAAAACCAGAAAAAAACGTGGTGGAGGTCACGGAAGCTTGTATGAATTCATACACCCGCTTCTTCAAATTAGTCAGGGATCACCAGACATCGTATATGCTCTCCTGTATTCTTGAAGAACATTTTCCCGATATCAGAAAGGGCGCACTGGTCGCTATGAAGAAGTGCTTTTTGAAGCGATATGGACCATATCCTCTGGTGGATCTTGCCCGGATTCTCGCTTTTGATTCGCCAGAGGAAGCCCTTGTCTTTTGCGAGCATTTCGACGTCAATTCGGAAGTCACTGCGGATCAAACGGTTGGTGTTAAATTGGATAAAGTCGACCCCTGGCCGCACAATAAACCTGCGCCTCCGCGGACTTTTTCAAAATGTCTGGTTGAAGTTAAGAGAGGCGGAAAACAGTTGAGGGAACTGATCAACCAGCCTTCAACTAGTGGAAAGACTCCTCGACAGTCTAGCATCATGGATACATTTTTGCTACAAAAGAAGGCAAATTCAAGTCCTACACCGAATTTCGTTTCTGGTTCGACAAAACACTTTGCGAATAGGCAAAGATCGAGTTTAGATAAGAATTATCTGTCTGTATCAACAGCGTCCCAACCAGCCGTCTTTGCAAGTTCGTTTTCGAGCCTAAAGTCAAACATTCCTACTCCAATGTCTTCCTCATTTCAATCTACTCCCTCATTCGCTCCAATCTTTTCACATGTTCAGTCTATACCAGCATTTCAGCCAAATCTCTCAACAAATAAACAAGCCTTTTCCTTCAGAGCTCCGAAACCTCCATCATCCCTTCAAATAGAGGTTATTCCATCACCACCTCCTTCAGTAGGAAGCACACCAACACAATCCCCAGCTCTCAAACAGAAACGCGATATTCCAGTCACCCCACTTCCCTTCCAATCCCTTCTCTCTGCCCAAAAAGCAGCGGAAGCCCACGCTCTCGCCGAGAAACAAAAAAGAGAGTTGATCGATATTTTATCCAACCAGATCATCGAATCATTCGTCGAGGAATGTATTTTGGAAACCACAGCAACAGCCATCGCCTCTATTTTTTACTCAAATCATCTCCGGCGACATGTCCTACATCGCTTCTCGACGCTAGCACATCAAGCGAAACTCGCAGCTGTCGAACGGAAACGCATTCAACTCGACCGAGAACGAAAAAGGCGGAAATTCGAGGAAGCAGTAAGAGATATGGGTGTCGCTAGTTTGACGAATACTCGTCATAACAATCTGGGCATCATCGCGGGTGATTTATCGAAAATTCTTCTCGAGGTATATATTTTTACGAGACTGTTCCGGTTTGTTCAAAAATTGATCTTGGTTAGGCGAATGAACAGACTACGACTCTTTGGAAACCCATTGATCTTCAGAAACTCTTTCTAGGCACTGTGAATGCATATTTCGAAATTGAAAAGAGAATGGGAACGTGGAAGTTGCTCGTGACCTATCTGGATGAAGAACATCCTATTGCGGTCTGGCTGCGGTCAAAAGTGGGGTTTTTGGAGGATTCACAGGAGGATTGTCGGCTGTACAAGGGGGATCATGGTAACTTTGAAGTTTCGGTATCGGAAAGTGACACGTTGTTTGCATTGGAAAATGTCGGTGCCGTAGTGTTTTCTTGTTCTGTGGACGTTGGAGATTGGGATATTGAGAAGGATCGATTTCACCAAGTCATTAAAGAAGTTTCCAATTCTTCTAGATTCAAGTTTTCGGTGCTTGTCATTCAGTGGATGAAGAACGCTGACTATCGGATTGACGTACGTTACAGTCAATTGGTAGAATTCTAACATCCAGATCTCACAGTCACTCGATTTCGCTTCCTTGTTCGCTTCCTCACAATCTTCAATAACAAATCTACACGTCTTGCAAATCCAGACAGTTCAAGACACAAATCTCACACCTGCGTTGGAGAAACTTGTCAACGATATCAGCATTGACCCCTCGCCATGGTATGCACGTCAACTCACCCTCGAACGTAAACGGAAACGAATGATGCAAAGTCCTGTTTTGGTTGAAAAGAAACCCCGGCGGACGAATGTTTATTCCTTACCAGCACCGCCTCCTCCTGCTCCTCTAGAAAGACAGGCTGTGAAAGATGTTATTCCTAGAGGACTACGCCGATTACTTGATAAAGTGGAGGAGATCGGAGGAGGAGTTTAGGTTAAATTGTAATGTAATATATGTATTTGGGCCATGTCAATGTGATTATATTTGGATATGCTTTACACGAAAAAAAACAAAGATGGTTGATAATAAAAAAGAATTGTCCAGGGGTTTCTCGCAATTCTCTATTTTAAGGTGTAAAATGGCTTGAATTCTAAAGGAATCGGTAGTGAAAATATCAGTGGAGGTGCCGGACCAGGAGCTGTTGCAGAATTCGACATTGATGAAAAGTATCCATTTGTCGAGCCGTTGATTTCTTGAATCGGCGGGATAATCTCGGATGCGCGGTCGAGCATGTATTTGTGAGGTGAATACTTCAGCTTTACTATCAGCGAAGTCCGCATATCTTCTGAAGATTCGCTTTGACTATCTTCTGTATCGTCGTTGAGGTCGGGCATGTCTTCATCCTCTTCACTCTGTACATCCGGATCATCTTCACCTGCACTCATCTCCGTTCTCGGCCTTTTCATTTGTCGAGTGTATTGTCCAGATTCTTCGGATTCTTCAGTTCCACCACGACGACGTTTGGCGCGGATAGAACGTGATGATTCGCCTGCTTCGTTACTAGGATCAGGAGAGTGTCGAGCGGTGGACGAAGGTGTTCCTTCGCCGAGATTGCTATAGTCTATCCGTCGACCCCGAGTTCTGGTTGCGTAAATAGTGGGATCCGAATTCAATGCTGCGGTTCTTTGTTTTGCAACTTCAGCACGTTCTCGTCTCTATGTCATGTCAAAAGACATCCAGACGACCAGAAGTACTGTTTGTGCGGCAGCAACACGAGGGAGAATAGTCTCTCGGACTTTTGTACCGAGGTTTCGGGCCTCGTTTGTAGTCTCTTCGGATAAATCATCTGCCAGCTTCCGAAGCTCATCTACATTTCCGGCACAAGTCTTCCAACTAACGGTCTTTTTCATCGAGTCTGTCTCTCGGTAGACTCTAAAACGGGAATCTAGAAAGGTTTGTGGGTAACATGGATAAAATGACATACTTGAACCACTCCCTTCAATGAACCAGAGCTTTTTCTTTTGGCTATTTTTCCCGAGAGCATGAACGGCAAGCGGGTTTAGTAGTTGTTTCGATCTTTTACATGAAAAGTTTTCTTCACACATCTGTCGGACAGTATCTGAATGTAGCAATGCCCAATCAACAAGACACCTTAGAAACCGCAGCTGTAGCACGATCAAGACGCTTTTATATGAGCAGCACATACCCTTCCATCCCAGTCGAGGTCAGCAAAAGTCTTGTTACCCGAAAGTGGATTTTGACCATGCCAAGTGGGATCGCCGTACATGGCGTAATTTTGAACCATACAGGTCTCCAGCGCGCGTTTATGATGGCCTCTCCTGCAAAAAATCAGGATACGAGCAAAGGAAAAGCTTCACTCGACAGGCTTCTGCCGATTCAAAGCAAGAGTAGCGAGTCTGCAGTAGAGTTCCTCGACATCTGGAGGGGGTTCGGAGGCCTGGACCCATTCTTCCAGATCCTGCGGACCGAAATCCGGGACTCCCTCGAAGAGAACGGAGAATTTTGAGCGGAACGCGACGATAAAGGCGATTTCGAAGGCAGTTTCAAGGGTTCGTGGATCGGGCTGGATCCTTTTCTGCTTTGGTTTTTCTTTTGGAGATTGAGGAGCAGCAAGTAGCGGTTTGATTTTGAGCTTGATCTTTGGCAGATCTGTCGGAGGTGACTCTGAGATGGTCTGAGGGAGAGAAGAGGCAGGTGAGGAGGTTGTAGACATGGGAAAGGGATGGGAGGATTTCAGCGGGGGAGGCGGAGGCGGCTTGACCAGGCTTTGGGCGAGTTTAGGACTGCGGCGGCTTATTTTGCCGTCCAATTCTGCAGAAACAGGAGAATGACACAGCGCAAGGTTGTTCCGAATAGTCTAAATATATTGAATAGAGATAGAAATGCCAGTTGTTGGTGATTTTACAATACAGACACTGAGATTAGACTGAGACGAAAGATTCTTGTGAGAATGCAAGCTGGCTGACTCTTCTATAGCAATGCAAGATATTTACAGAGTTTGGCTTTCAGTCCCAGTTTCAGTGGTACAGAATTAGTATTGACGTTGTTTTGTTCTGCCTAGACAGTCAAGAGTAGCGAAAACTCAACACCAACACTCAAAACTCATTACTATATGCTTCACTGTTGAATAATAATTTTTTAATAAACTATGGACCAGAGCCTCAAATGCAACAGTCTTCGTTGCCGGACGCCTTTGACAACACAAGGCGTGGTTACGACCTGCAGTCACATCTTTTGCGTCGATTGGTCGGACACATTATACTCGAAACCCTACAGAAACTGATCGATGTCAGTGCAAATAAGCTATTTACAGATGAGAGGAATTGTCCTGCATGCGAGACCTTACTCGGAGAACCTGATGATGTAGTGTTGACAAATCTCAATCCAACAGAGTAAGTGTTTATGGGGTGATAAGTAACAACACAGTGACTACAAAACGTCTGTGCTCTCTGGATTGTCTCCAACAATTGTCATGGAGATTTGTTCCAGAGCTATGTCATTCTGGAGTTATCAAAGTACTCAAGAAATGTATGCATATACCCCATCCCTCTCTTACAATCCAGTGTCTATCAAGAATTCCTTTCAAAAACTCTCCAAGAAAAATACAACAACGTGAACAATCAGCTCGATAGCCTTATACGGGATGCAAATGCCGAAATGGGCGGACTAAAAGGTCAAGTCTCATGTATGCATCCACTCTTTTGACAGTTTCTTCTAATCACAATAGCTTTGCAGAAAGACAATGAAAATTCACGGAAAAAGAATCACGAACTTTTAGACTCATTGCAGGAAAAGTCCCGACAATTCCACAAATTACAGGTATTTCCTAATTGAACTTAGACAATAGGCTTTCCGGTGTTCACGGAATTTTCCGCTAATCGGTTTAGCTTCTCTACGATAAACTCAAACGCAAAGCTCTCTTGTCTCCACTCCAGAGTGCTGTATCTGCGACTGTCGATCAACAAGCTGCACTAACAGGCCATCAGCAAGCATATCCAGGCCAAACAGGTGGGACTATGCCATTTAGGGCATCTGTACGCGATCTACCTCTTCCAAATGTGCTTGACTAGTGCAGCAAGAGGACCCTCCGCAACGTAACTTGTGGCGCCAGTCAGCCCCAAGAGATAATCGTCATCGAGCGCCTTTGGGGAATGTTTCTCAGAATGCCCAGTTTGGAACGCCAGCGATGCGTAGTGGTCGGACAAAACCGCAGGGTGCATTCGCAAGAGAATTGGAAAGTACGCCTATGGGAAAACCTGGAGGAGGGGAGTATGGTCGGTACCGAGCTTGATACAACTTCGTATCACGATATTGGTATTGACTCTGGAGTTTGGCAAGGGAAAATTATCTCTTTCATTGAGCTGCTAGTTTATAAATTACGGCTGATTTTGAGCCATGAGTAGCGGAGCTTCAGCGCGCGGTGATTTTCACTCCCCACCAACTCATCCTCCAGTTTCCTACCACTGCCATTTTGTCAATATCACTTTGATTGTTCTATGCACAGCCATATTTAAGTCGGCACCTTTCAGTACTCGGATGAAGCTCACTTAACGGCATGGATATCGAGTTCGATACAACTCGAGCGGAAGATGCTTTCAGGTCATTATATTCTCTACTATCTCCTGACATCTTTCAGGCAAGCTGGAGATCTTGAGAAAGAACTGAGAGTTGTCTTGAAGAAACCAGATCCAAATTTCGCGGATGTACAGTATATCTTAGGAAAGTATGTTAAAGTTGCCGGTTGCTCGCGTTAATCGGGCATAGGTTATCCCAGTCTTATGAAAATGTTATATTCCTGGATTTTGAATTCGCTGTCCAGCAAGAGATCGAGTCGAAATATCTTTGGATGCGATGTCATCATCGGGTGATGGATGTGTTTCGAAAACACGTCGAAAAGGTAAGTCAATATTTCTATTATGATATTTATCTGTTTAGGTTCGCCAGTTGAATGGGAGACAGAAGCCTGTCGAAACTAGAAAGTCGACGAATGAGTTTTCATCATTCCTCAAAAATGCTTCAAGGTTTTACCGCACCTTTCTTCAACGTTTAGTTTCGCACTTCAGACTTGTCGAGTTGGTGGATATTATGAAATCGATTCAACTTGAAGGTATAGCAGAAAGATGGGATCCATGCTCATTGCAAGCCCCAGAACTGGATTCGCCATGTAATCTCCCCCATCACCTCAAGCGCAGTGTCCTCGATTCGGTCCATCGATCTTTAGTATATCTTGGGGATCTGTCTAGGTACAGAGCGCAGTATTCTCTTGATAAGAAGAAGCATGGGAAGAAATGGACTCACGCCTTTAATTATTACAATCTATCTCGTTTCGTCAACCCAAACTCTGGTGTGCCATTCAACCAGCTCGCAGTATTGGCGACAAACGATGGCAATATTCTCAACTCGACTTATTATTGTCTCAGAGCCTTATCCGCCCTCGAACCCTTTCCTACGAGTCGAGATAACATGGTTATGGGATTTAAGAAGGCGATGAGAGGAAAGCCCGAACCACACGATGTCAAAAAGGGTGGAAAGCGTGAAACAAAAGCCAAGACTCAGGAAGAACAGGCTTCTGAAGCTATATCATGGCAGTTTGCTGCGCTGTTTGCGTCGATAGAGTTAACTGATGAGTATGACTTGCTTAACGAACAAGGCCTGATGAGTTAGCTTTCCAGAATTCGAGATGGAAGTTACTCAGCTCCTCGAACGTTTACGAATCGATATTAGCAATCGCTCTCTATCTTCAGATATGATCCATACTATTATTATGACTAGTTTCTCCGTTATCTGCTATATTCGCAACAGTGGTGCACATCTTTAGAGAGTCCATGCTTACAATAGATCCCCCGAATCGTTCTACTCAAGAGGAAATGTACACGCAATGGGCTCTGCAATTAATCGGCACTCTTAGCGATATTATCGTTATCGAGTGTGCTGTTTCGCAAGAATTATCCACATATGATACGGAAACATACCCAGCAGATCGAATATCTGCAGTCACTAGAAGACTCCTTCCTGCTATGCGAATATCCTCCAAGTGGCTGATGCACAACCGGGACTTTCTTCTTGAGAAAATCAGTTCCGAGTACTCGCCTTGGAATTCAGGGGCCTTTTTGGAATCGTGGACGGCGGCCCTAACTTCACTGTCCAAGATTGTCTCGTTTGCAGAGTTACCGCAGTTGACCCATCTTCTTCGAGAAGATATCGAGACTAGTGGTTCTGTTCCTTTAAATGGGGGAACTCGAGGAAGAGCAGTTCAAGGGGATATACTCGGTCTCTACGGTTTGGTCGACAAGGCCACTCAGATCCTTCCAAACGAAGAAACTCTTATGAGAATAAGAGATCTTCTCGAAGACGCAATGGAGTTTTCACAAATGTTGGTCAGTATTTCCTGTGGTTCTCACAATCTTGACATGTCCAGAATTCTCCAATCGTTCATATCAATGGAATCTTTCAAGTTAATCTTGGCGGAGTCGCTAGCACGCCAATCGACGCTTTTGCGATTGCCCCACCGCAGTTCTCTGCTTCTCCGTTTATTGACACCACGACTACCATTAGTGAAACTCCAATTCATGATAGCACGAGGCAATTTGATACTACCAATATAGTTCTTGAGACCAGTCGAATTCGAATACCTGAATCCGTGAATTCAGAGCCATCTATGGCATTCTCTTTGGGTGCAATGGTCGATGATTTAGTCGGTGCTGTTCCTGGTGGTACATTCGATGTCAGCTTTTCACCGGAAGATACAGACGAGCAGATTGTTTTCTCTGGTCGGAGAAAGAATGGAACGATCAAGTAAGCATAACTCTTGCTCATAAAGCAGTTTGAATGATAGGCCTGCATCTCAATCGTCTCAAGAAAGTACTCGTGCAGTGCCGGATGTACAAAGACCAACCTCGCAGCACCACTCAGGTCAACCGCGAAATGTCTCCGATCTACTTGCTCAGGTTTTCAACTATAGTTCTCAACAGTTGCCTCAGTCTCCACCACAACTTCATCAAGAACCGTCTAGAGAGGCGTGGAATACAAGTAGCGAATTCTCTGGTCTGGCATTCTCCCCGTACCTTAATGGGATGCACGCAACTCCGATGAATGGAAACCGGGAGTTGCCAGATGTTCAGAAAAAGGACATGTATGCTCATTCACCCGGACATATATGGAGTTCTTCCGGATCGAAGATGAGCTTCCCTTCTTCAGGGCAACCACCACAAAGCTAGGACGAAGCCATGGTTTGTCAGGAAGACAGTGTCGCGGGCCATGTAAGCGAGGACCTGTATCTATCAACTATGGACAGTGATACATCACGAGGACAGCTCAAGAGGATTTAAGAAGTGCGTATGTCAGATGTTGATGTGTTCTATTATACGCTTGTTGATCGAGTGGGCACTCACTCTATATTTCTTCGTATTTCAGAGTTTAGAAATTCGATATGCAGAGAACCACTCTAATGTTTTATCGCAGCCTAAAAGTCATGAAGTGAAAGTTTTGTCATGCAATGATTCGTCAATAGAGCCGCAATGATATATTTGAACCTTTAAACCAACTCCAGTAATTTCATCTACAAATTTATTAGAGCGAGCCTAGAGCTACATCTCATCCAAGTCCTCGAGAATCTGGACGACTCCCCTTTTCTCAAACGGCACCCAAAGAATCTCTTCGCCAACGTGATCCCGCTTGGAAACAACCAACCGATGATCAAAAAATTCTGTCAACGTATTGCGGAAATTGATGTCGTTGCTGACTAGGAACTCTTTTGAACTAAGGGTATACCAATTCTTGTATTCCAGACCAAAGGATTCGTTTGCCTGTTCGGTATCTTTCATTAATTTTACCTGGGATTCCAGGAGAAGGCGATAAATTCCTCGAGCGTTGGGCGTCAGAGTTGAAAGGACATATTTTGCGCCTTTTCCGCCTCCGACTTGAGAGATTTGTGATACCAGATTATTTTCAAAGGAAGTTTCAATTGTATAGGGTATAAATGTTGTTGTTTCATGCCATAGAAAGTTATAATTGCTAGATTTAGCGATATCCCAGAGAAGAGGAGCGTTTATGTGATCAATGGATGCAAGAAGGGTAATTTTAGGATGAGATGCGAGTATTGATAAGTAGGACTGTGATTTTTCTGAACGAATATTTTCGCCGTCTAGGTTGTGGATAACAAGGGTCAATGGGGGTATCGAGTTATGTGGTAATTCAGCGAGTATTGTATTCAAGATATCTTGAGATACAGATCCGACGTTAATTTCGAGGGCAGAGGCAATTATTTGTAGAATGTCTTTGATATTTATCGATGGAAAGTAGCCGTTGATTACGACAACGAGTTGATTTGAAAGGTGACTTTCTACAAAGTTCATGATTAAGCGTCTTTTCGATCCGTATCCATATAGCAGAATGTTGAATCCGGAAGATAATTCGAAAATCCACTGATCAAACATGCCACCATGACACTTTGAACTGTGCAGATAGTCTGTTTCTTCCTGGTGAAATGGTCCCATTTCGTCTAGTAGACGTCTACATTCTGAATGGTCCAATTGGGGTAATTTCGACAATGTGTTATTCGAGGTTTTTCCTTTGGCTCGTAACTGAGCGAAATATTCTTCAAATCCAGTTCCGCGATTAATCTTTTTGTTCTCAATCTCGGCTTCTGATTCGAGACCAGAAATGTCCTCGCTACTGTCGTCTTGGGAGTTTTCCGCAATCTCGCGTACTATTTCATTTTGTTCATCGTCTTCTTGATCACTATTTCCCTCATCGAGGGTATCCTGGATCAACTTTCTATAACTTTTCCTGCGTGCGGATCGATCTGCATTCACCACCACCTGTTGATTCCTTCCAAAACTATACAGAGGTGTTTTTGGAGTGCCCGTCAATTCCCGCAACCTCTTTGGAGTCGCTGTTCCTGCAGTCTTATTACTCTTTTGAGGAGTTGTAGGAGTATTAAAGTGGTTTCCTTCGTCTTGAAGTGTGTTGGTGCGAGATCCGCGACCCGGTGACGAATCTGGCGCAGAACCATTTGATGAAGCTCCCCGTTTTCCTCGCATTAATACTCAATTGCTGTAGAGTTTTACTATCCAATAAGGTTGAAAGACAATTCAAAATTCACGTGAGGTCGCGAACATGACATCACGATAAGCGCCAAATAATTTATATCCTGTGTTTCGATGGGCGTAAAAAGCTTTTGGTTTAAATCCTATTCTACTTTAAAGGCTCGGTTTGTTCCTATATCAGGCACATATCCACTCGGATTCAGGGTCGGAGGTCAACATATCGGCATCAAGGAAGACCCAAAATCGCTTGATCTCGCACTTTTGGTATCAGACAAGCCGTGTTCTGCCTCAGCCCTATTTACGAAAAATGTATTCCAGGCGGCTCCAGTCATAATAAGCGAGCGGATTCTATCAAAGTCAAGTTCAAAGATACGGGCTATCGTGATTAATAGCGGCTGTGCCAATGCAGTTACCGGTCAAAATGGTCTTTTAGACGCAGAGGCCATGGCTTATTCAGTTGATAAGCTCCTTTTTTCGGAAAATAGCACATTGGTGATGTCGACAGGTGTAATTGGTCAAAGATTGGTCATTGACAAAATCACTAAGGGAATCCCCAATTTGCATCTCAATATTGGGTCAACTCATAAACACTGGCTTGCATGTGCAAATGCAATATGTACGACAGATACATTTCCAAAGCTCAGATCGTCAACTTTTAATCTCGGCGGAAAGGAGTTTCGAATTGCTGGAATTGCTAAAGGTGCCGGTATGATTCACCCAAATATGGCTACACTTCTTGGTTTCGCTGCTACAGACGCATCAATTTCTCCCGAAGCAGTAAAAGCAATCATCTCCTATGCTGTGGATAAAAGCTTCAATTCAATTACAGTAGATGGCGATACCAGCACAAACGATACAGTAGCTCTACTCGCGAATGGTGAAGGAGGCGGTCCAGTCATTCACACCAATTCTCCAGACTTTAGCATGCTCAAGCAGATAATCACCGGTTTCTTCCAGGAGCTGGCTCAGTTAGTTATCCGAGACGGGGAAGGAGCAACTAAATTCGTGGCTATCACTGTCCAGGCAAGTTTTATCTCTATAGTACTCATGTCTCAGGATGCCAAATCTGCTGATGACGCCAAAAAGGTCGCCTCTAGTATTGCAAAGTCGCCTCTTGTCAAAACAGCTCTTTTCGGCCAAGATGCGAACTGGGGGAGAATATTAGCTGCGATTGGATATGCTGGAGTGGATGTGAATCCTCAAACGACCAGCGTTTCATTTCTATCAACTACAGGCGGATGCGATTTGCCTCTTTTAGAAAACGGTGAGCCGGTGCAAGTCGATGAAAGTTATGCGAGTGAGATATTGAAAGAGGAGGATATAGAGATCAAAGTCTCGTTAGGCACAAATGGAGGAGGATCAGCCAGAATGTGGACTTGTGATTTCAGCCATGAAGTATTCCTTGAAGATAAATACCATGCTAACATAAAGTACATTTCAATCAATGCAGAGTACAGATCATAACCAAAACACCAAAAGATATATGCAATTATGCACGAAACCCAGCTTTCCCGCCTCTCCTGCCAAACTGAATATTAGCGGGAACGAGTCTTACACCCGCCAGGTCTTTTGTCAATTCTTTGACATCTACTTCGGTAACTATGACATCCTTTTTCTTCCTGTCAACATCCATTGACTCGCATTCCTTGTGAATCCGTGCTCGGCGAAGCATGCTTGTATACTCGTGTACTCCCGTATTCACTACACTGAATCTGTATTCCCGAGGAAACATGTGCTTGTCAATCAAATGCCATCGTCGAGTCTTTGAAGTCGAACAGACCTTGGGACAGTCCTCTACAAAACAGCCGTACTGCGATCAGCTATTTGGGAATAAGAAACCTACCGTTTTGTCCCCCCGAGCTCGTCTAGCGTCTGCCAGCGCATCATGATTCTCAGAGATATGCAAGTCTAAGTAACGCATTGATGGGAAATTTTTATGGCATTCATGACATGTATTTATATGTTGACTTTGATAATGCCTACCTATTCAAGCAGTGTCGTTGAGGTGGAAATACGATTCATATACCTCTGCCGACGGAAAATTGGCAGGTTTCTTGGAGCAAGTTGGCGGTAATGTACATTGTAACCAGCCTTTGCCGTTTGGAGTTTCCTCTGTGCGAGAAGCTTTGTTGAGATGTTGGGGAGGCGAAGAAGACGAAGACATTGATTCGTGGTCAACGGCGGTTTCGTTGGATGACACGCTGAGTGAGCGTTTCCGTATAGATGTCATATGGTCAGGTGTTGATGGTGGGGAGGAAACTAAACCTCCAAAAGTATAATAAATGTACTTTGCTAATCTAATCTCCAACCCAAATTCCCGCCTGTACTTGTGCCAGTGCTTCGTTGATAGTACTGCACAAGTGGTCCTTTCCAATACTTCGAATAATCCCAGCTCGTTCAAATAAGTCTTGCAATTCTTTTCTTAGTCCAACGATAAAGACTGCTTGGTTCTTGTAGCCTTGGACAATCTCAAAGAAAATCTGAAGGGCACTATTGTGTAAAAGACCCGCAAAAAAAAGGTTTACCTGGCATCGACATCGCCCATATCCTTGACATCCAAGATAAAATTGGAGTTATGTTCCTCGTCTCTTTGCCTTGGAAACCCCGGAAAAACTCGGCTATGGCCATAATGCTCCAGCCTCCTGAGTCGCTCTTTCAATTGTGCAGTATTAGAGAACGTGAGCGGCTCCGGGATTTTCACAATCAAACATCCTTGAATGTGTTCGGTTTCCTTTTAATCAATGGCAACTCTTGTCATGCATACCTCTGGATAATCCTCTACACTTTGATACTCATTTGTCCCTTTCTTTTTTCCCTGAATGGAAATTCTCGCATGTATCGAATTCTTAACGACCATCAAGACACTGAAACCCACACCAACACCAATCCCTAGTTCCAAACTCCAGACAATGGTGAGAAAACAGGTGACGAGCATCAATGCGAGTTCTTGCCACCCGCGAACTTTCCAGAAGAAAGAAATGTCTTCGGGTACTTCGGTTATCATAGAGACTACAACCACTGAGACTGTTGTTGCAAGAACGCATGTCTATACGTCGGCTGTGCACAGTACGAGAAGTAGCTTACTGGTAGATAATGAAAAAAGGGCATAAGGAAAAATATCGAAAGAATAACAAAGATTGAGAGAAAGACGCTATGTGTCAATGATTGCAGATTGGCCAAAGTACCCTGATAATTGCGTTCTCGCTCCACTTAACGCATTAATTTTACTTCGACCGTAGCCTCCGAAAGCAGGTAAGGTGGTGAAAAAACAAGATGCGATATTAGCAATACCTTTTACCAGTAAGAAATATGCTGTTTAGTAAGAATACCAATTGCGGTCAGTTCACGATTGGTACTAATGGAATAACCGTATTTTGCACTCAAAGACTTTCCAGCAAGACAAGTCTCAAAAAACCCCATAACCGCCACCACGAAAGCTGTACTTTGAGATAATCTAAGATGACCCAGGGAGGGCGGATGAACTTGAATTTTTCCAGCTTTGACGACGCCCAAGATTGCGATACCGCGGTGGTGCCAGTCAAAGATTGATGTTAGCACTATTTTTAGATGGAATCAAAAGGATAATGTTACCTGTAGCTGTAATAACCACGAGGAGAATATCTGGAATATATACGGACCATTTGTATCGTTCTTGAGCCTTGTTTTTAGCGATTCTAAGAGTTGGCTTAAAATAACAAGGAAACGAGTACCCCGAAGCCATTAAAACAACAAAAGAGCATAAAGAAACCATAGAAGTGAGAAAGTGAGAGTATTCGATATGAGTGCACAAAAAGACAAACTTTTCCACGGCAGTTTTCGTAAGAATGCCTTTCTCAGACGCAAGATGCGACAATCCAAGCTCAATAATCAATTGTTCAACAAAAATCAGGATTGCGACGCCGGTAATTGCTCCTCTGAGTAAAGCTCTGGATAAAACCTAATATCTTAAACATAGCTGAGCAAGAAATGATACGGCATCAACAAACCCTAAACGAAAGACACCGGCCAATGTAACAATAGCGCCTGTTAGTCCTGTAATCAAAGCTGCGATGTTAGTAGCTTCATCCGATTCACTGCCAGGCTGGAGTTGCATTCGGATTGCTTCGCCTACTAATAACGATAAAGGAGCTTCGGGCTGAACCACCATCTGTTTGCAGGATCCGAAAATTGCATAGACTAATGGCGGAATAGCAGCCGAGTAAAGACCGTTGATTGGCGGAATCTTTGCGAGGTTTCTGGGAGTTAATCCAGCAGCTGAGTTATAATATACTTTGCATATGACAAGGCCATTGGAACTGACATACAGGCAAGTGTTAGGCCCGATATCAAATCTCCGGCAAGATATTCCACTCAAGGTTAGATTGAGAAATAAAGAAAAGGTACATTTGTATTCCGGTAGCCATGCTACGATCGGGATGTAGTACCGGAATTTAGTTTCCCAATTGGATTCCAAAACATCTGCATGGGTTCTCGCAATTGCAGTACCAGGACGAGAAGCTGTGCGAATTAGAGGAATTCTTTCCTCTAAACTCGGTCTAATATCCGGTGGAGTAGCCATAACGACGAGTATTTGCGGTTCGGGTCTAAGGAGATATATCAAGAAAAGACCTCGAGCTAACCCCGGTTTGCAAATGTACTTGATATATTCATTGATGCTATTTCTTTATTACTCCGGCCGGTTACAAAAGATCCTTCTTGACAAATTCGTCATACAGACTTTGTCCTAGGCGTGCTAAAAATGTCATTCAAATCCATAAATGGAGAATTTCAAACCAGGTGATCGCTCAACAACCACTCCTGCGGCTTCCAGAGCTTGGATTTTGCTATTTGCATCGCCTTTGCCTCCAGCAATAATAGCACCAGCATGTCCCATTCGTTTGCCTGCATATATCAGCAGTAATATTATGGCAAACGACCTTTTGGTGCTGTTACACCGGCAATAAACGAAACAACAGGTTTCGGCGCGCTTCTTGTTAGATTATGTGTCTTTAAAAAGTCTGCAGCCTCTTCCTCTGCTGTTCCTCCGATTTCTCCAATCAGAATGATGCCTAACGAGTTAATTCCAAAACCAAAGGTTGTACCCTCAGTCTCCTTGTCCTCCAAGAACAGTTTCAGGGCATCGATAAACATCGTTCCTGGAAAAGGATCTCCGCCCATACCAATTACAAGGCTTTGCCCCAATCCAACAGCCGTAGTCTGGTTCACAGCTTCATACGTCAACGTCCCGCTTCGCGAAATGATTCCAATGCGGCCTCGTTTGTGAATGTGTGAAGGCATAATTCCAATTTTGCATTGTTCTGGGGCAATCATTCCCGGGGAATTGGGTCCCACTAGGCGAGTTTTACTTTGTGTTTTGAGCATCTGGGTTACTCGGACCATGTCATGCTGAGGGATTCCTTCGGTGATTGCGACGACAAGTGGAAGTTCAGCCTCTATCGCCTAGAAAGATTAGATGATTATTATACTGGGATACCTCTTTGATTGCATCTGCTGCAAATGGGGGTGGTACGAATATTCCACTTGCAGTAGCTGTAAAAATCAAATTTGATACTCATGAATCGTACCTCCAGTAGCTTTCATAGCTTCTGCCACATTTGCAAATACAGGACATCCCAAGTGTATTTCTCCGGCTTTTTTGGGATTTACTCCGCCAACAACTTTGGTCCCATAGTCAATTGCTGGGATTGGCTATGAGTAGTAACGATGTAGCAAGCATACCTTGCTGGGCATGAAAAGTCCCCTACTCGCTGCTTAATATCAATTCCTCTGTACCGTGAATCATACTTGTTTTCCAGTGAATCCCTAAGATTGTCAGCTTTAAAAAACAATAATAAAAACCTGATAGATAACTTTTGTGTCGCTGTTGAGTCTGAGATTCTGTATGGTATCCTCATAAGAAAATCTTCTCTGGGAGGTAGAAAACTGCCTTTTTGGAACGGACCGAATAGCGGTTCGTAGGATAAACATTCAGTTACAAAGACGTATGAAATGAGAGGTTATTCAATCCGAAAAGTTCCGGCATAAATATCGGAGAAACCCGGAACCAGAAAGTATGCTGCTTGTCCTACTTTCTGGTTCCGGGTTTCTCCGATATTTATGCCGGAACTTTTTCGGATTGATAGATGATTAAATAAATACGACTCGCATATTGGCTATCAAAAGACCTCTTGAAATTCCTACCCTTTTCTTAATACAGTAAACGGGTCGCAATGTTGTATGGTGTGGCTGTGAGCTTTTTATAAAGATTCTCAATTTCATTAGTGCTGACATTGGATACGTCAGCCATGAGATAGGCGATGGGACCTCTGAGCGAGTTAATTGGGAAACAGAGGACAAAGCTACCTGGAATCAGAAAACTGTTTATCGACGTTGTGCTCCGAAAGAATTTCGTTAACAGTACGAAGAACACCTGGGACATTTTGATGGACATGGAGAACCTGTGGGTCAGCGTGGGTTTACTATAAGTATACTCTGGCATGGTTGTCTTCTTCCAAGGTCAAAGGCCGGAGTCTTACTTCTGGGAAATTGACAGCACCAGTCGTTGCTCCCTCGTTAACATCTAGAAATATCAGAAATCACAAGTGGGAAATATCAGAGTTGTACATCGAACAATAGCTTCACCAACTTCTGCACCAATCGCGCTCTGAGCTTCTTCTGTGCTTCCGCCAATATGCGGCGATAATATCAAATTTTTCAAATGAACCAGATCCTCTGTCCAAGAGTTCAGTTGGCTTGTAAACAAAGGTCCATTTGCAACGGGTTCATTTGGATATACATCGAGCGCCGCACCCGCTATATGGCCGCTTTTCATTGCATCGATTAAAGCAGGAATCTGAACGACATGTCCCCGTGAAGCATTGATGATGTATGATCCCTGTTGCATAGCCGCGAGTTCGGGTTGCCCAATCATGTTTGTGGTCTCGGCTAGTTCAGGAACATGAAGAGAAACGAAATCTGCGAGAGAAAGAAGGCAGTTTAAACTGGTCATTTGCTTGGCTGTTCCGAGAGCCATGAGAGGCACCACGTCGTAATAAATCACTTTCATTCCCATCGATTCTGCCAAGACTGAGAGTTGGGAGCCAATATGTCCGTAACCAACAATTCCCAATGTTTTCCCCCGAATTTCCGAGCAATGAGCGGAAACTTTATTCCAGGTACCTTGGTGCATCTCCATTGAGCGTTCGCATAATTGCCTGGCCAAGCAAACGATCTCGGCAAGCACCAATTCTGCTACTGAACGAGAATTGCTGAAAGGAGAGTTGAATACCGCGATACCTTTCTTTGCCGCAAACTCAAGATTGACTTGATTGGTGCCGATGCAAAAACACCCCACTACTACAAGATTTCGCGCGTTTTGTAGAATTTGAGAGGTTAAATTTGTTTTTGATCGGATTCCGATGACGTGAACATCGCTAAATACTGGTCAGTTATCCGCGTCAATATTATTACTGAATCTTTTCAATCAACTGGTCTACGGGCAGTGAAGTATTAAAAGATTCGACCTGATAGTTACTATATACCGGAAAAAGGGATAAATACTTGATAACCTTGCTTTCTGAAAATATCATGAGCCGCTTGATTGATATTCTCTAGCAACAAGATCTTGATATCGCGAGTCGCGAACGGTTTCAATTGTTTCGCGACGGTAGATCTTGAAGAATCGCTTTGACGGCGCGTGAAGATAGCCAGATTTGAATCTAGAAAGGGCGAAGGACTGGGATAAGTAGGCCAAGAGTTTACTTCGACGGCTGAAGGCGGCGAAGAACTTATTTCGGACTCTGCTGGTCGGCGACTGCTGTTCTTGATAGGAATTGGACGGGACATTTTTCCTGTTTTCTACTTTAATTTTGGCTGTTAAAATGTAATTTAAACCGGTTTTTGGCTATAAAGTTACAAGTCGCGGGTGGGACAGGAACTGGCTTTCCACCAGATCAACATGGTTATCGAGTCGAGCGGATACATGAAATATACACAAAGTATGGTGAAACGTATTCGCAATGGGTCAGTCTGTAGAATACACAGTATGGTGAAACGTATTCGCAATGGGTCAGTCTGTAGAATACACAGTATGGTGAATGTATTATGGGTCAGTCTGTAGAATACACAGT
>LXFE01002865.1:2855-19064 GCA_001929475.1 Neolecta irregularis DAH-3 | reverse complement strand
ACCCTCTTCAATATCGTCTAGCCAATCCTCCTTGAGAAAATCGTCCGTGAGTTCGGAAATGGGAACTCGTTTAGAGTTGGTAATTACTTGACCAAAGACCGGATCATCCCGTTCCCGGTTGATAGAATTGAAAACCTGGGGGATCAGCTTATGGTCAATGGCGGTTTTGTACATAGTGTTCTAATTTCGGTTGGATACCCGCAATTGACCCGAATGTAACCTCCATGTGCTCGAAATTATCTTCTTCAGAGATGTAATGGTTGATTTTAAGGCTTACAGTGGCCAACCCGATTGCCTTTATATTTCAACAAACCACAGATCAAGTGGCCAAGATACCTTTCGAGTAAACCAACCGATACCCTGAGCTCGCAATACGGCATCATGATCGGACGAAAGAGACTTGTTCAAGACATATGTGCCAGATATGTTTTTGGGCGTAACAGAGAGAGGACTAGACATCTTGATTTAGGCTAAAGATTGATTGTGCGAAAAGAAATGTCGATTGTAGGCTGGTAAAGCGGGGTTCAGATTGTTTCTGAAAGATTGCTTTTTATTTCTAACCTTAAAATTATGAACGGACAAAGTGGTTGATGGCTCTTTATAGCCCTGTTTCGATTATAAGAATATCTTGCAATTCCTTCTTGATCATTGTCATCATTTCGGGATTGCACTCGGGTAAAGGTTTGCGACAAAGTCCACCATAACCTTCACTCATTTCAATTGCGTATTTTGTTCCTGGCACTCCAACTTTAACGAGGATCCAATCTGCCCATGCTAGTTTGAATTGTAATTGGACGGCCTCTTCAAGCTTTTTTTCCTTGAACAGGTTGACGAGATGAATACAGGTCTTTGGTACAACATTTGCAAGACCACAGATTGCTCCTCCACCGCCAATGATCAATGATTGGAGCAAGAAATCTCCAAATCCTCCAAACGCAACGAAATTTCTCGCGGTCGGATTGACATTCGTCGGGCCTAGGTAACTTGCCGGCAAGGATGTGAGCCTATCTTTATAAGGACATGTAAAAAGTCAATAATGCCTTGTTAGTTTCCCATTGTTTCCACATGTAAGTTTAACTCCCACGATATTTGCATGTTGCGAGAGTTCAGTAATGACATCTGTGTCAAGGTCGATACCTCCAAGTACACCTGGAAAGTTGTATATCAAAACTGGCAATGGCGACTCGTTTGCAACCTGCACTGTGAACAATCCATACATAACTACATTGTACGTCGATAAAGAACTGTTTGATAACACCATCAGTCATATTTCTTTGAAAATAACTCGGCGAAAGGATCTGCAGATTAACCCCGAAATGTCTGGATCAGATTAGCCTGCCAAGACATAATTCCCGCCATCGGCGTGGGCAAGGTTGCAAAGCTGGATGGTTTCTCGGGTACTTTGAGCACCAGCACCAACTATAACAGGCATGTTGAGATATCCGGCTGTTCTCAATGCCTTGACTACGGCTTGTGTAACCTGGCTTCTTTCTGCATGGGAAAGGTGAACTGCCTCTCCAGTCGAGCCTGAAGAGTGAGTAGTACCGCAAAAAAAGAATCAATACCCTGAAGGACTACACCTGCGACGCCGCCTGGAGATTGTCAAACCGGCGCACATAAACAAATGTACTCTGAGCCATTCTCAGGCAATGTTGTACGCAAGTCGCCGTATCGACATTTTCAGTTTCGGGAAAGAAGAATGTAGGCAATGGAGGATAAATGCCTACTTGGAGAGGCACCATGATGCTGATAGGCGTTTGAAGAGATCGATGACAGGCTTTTATTGCTGCCGGCGGGGAAGGGGCACAGGGGCATAAAAATATCGTGGGGGTGCCCAAACGCCGATCTCATAGGCTGCCTGCTTCAACTTGATGAAATATTAGGTCATAAAAGCCACCAATCTACACGAAACTCCAGTTATTTCCAGTCAAGTTATTCTTTAACAGCACTGAGCATCATTGCAATGGTCTCCTCCGACACAGCTAAGAAGACAAGTATTGTCTCCAACTTCTTCTATTCGTGGGTGCATGCGGGGGATAATCCCAGCGAATTCCGGTTGAATTGTCGACGAATGAATGCCGTACTCGTGCAGACACGTTCTGATAGCGGTTGCGATAGTCATGTACTCTTTAGACTCGGTCGGCAATAAAGATACCATGACATGGACCGAAGCAATCATCTTGATATCGGAAAGCTGCCAAATATGTAATTCATGGACGCTATCAACTCCTTTGATCTATGGTAGTGAGCCTTGTTTAGTGTGGGGTGAAAATTCTCACGTTGGAAATGTCCTCTTTCACATCACTTAATTTGACGCCAGTGGGAACGCGCTGAAGTAATATCTGGCTTGCTGATTTGCATAGTGGCAGAGCGCTTGAGAAGATGATTGCTGTGATAAAAAGGGAAATGACAGGGTCTGAGTAGAATCTCCAGGAAAAGTCCGTTTTCCAAATGAACAAGGCTGTTGCAACGACGCCGAGATTTCCGACAAAATCGCCCATGACATGGAGAAACACCTGTACCATAAGCAATATATTGAAATTCTATCAGAACCCCTCTCATGTTGAGATTCCGGTGAGAATGGCTGTCCTTTCCAGAATTTCCGTTGAGCTTGTTGAGAAGATGTTTATGAGTCGAATGAAGAGCGGCAGCATCGGCCTCGACAAGGTCTTGGTCAACATCGTCATCGGGTTTGGCAGCTTCGATTACTGCACGTCTGCTTTGGCTGGGATGAAGATAGATACTATCGGCGCTAGCAAAACTTGTATGGCGGCTTCGGGGCCTAGTTGAAACCTGTCGCGGTCTTGCGATACTCTGTACTATGGTAGACGGAAGCACAGATTCAATATCGCCACGATCTACAGGGCCAGAATCGCTTTCTTCCACTGCTCCATGATATTGCTGATGTCCGTGGCCGTGTTCTAGATAAGAGACGCCCGGGAGAATAACATACCGTGAAACAAGACTAGCCCGATCAAGTTACTTGCCAAGCCAGCACAGCCAACAATCAAGACGAGTTTCGGATTGCTGATTTCTACCGTGTTTGGAATGTTTGCAAACGGACATACCCTGGGGTTCGAAGAAGCGCTGGACGGCTTCGAGAAAGATGCTCAGACAGAGAGCGAGAAGGAAAACGCCGTTGATCAGCGCGCCTAGGATTTCTGCGCGCTGCCAGCCGTAGGAGTACTCTGACGACGCCTTTCTGCTGCCGGCGAGCTGGAATGAGCGGCAGACGGGCGCGCGGCGGCACCTTTACGGCGTACAGCGCAACGATGAGCGAGAAGACGTCGTTGAGCTGCGGGTCAGCGGCAGCGGCAGCGGGAGAATGCCATGTGGAACGAATCGGCAACCAGCGCCAGGGAATGGACCGTGTAGCCTTGCGCGGGTCAGCGAGATCGGGCGCAGAGAGCTACCGCAGACGATCTCGACCACGAAGAAGACCGAGTCGATGGCCAGCAGGATGCCGATGCGGGTGGATCGCGAGAGGGGCGGCATCAGGGCGGGTCCAGCAATATCCGAAAAATCTTGCAGACGCAAGCCGGCATCCAGCCCAACCAACCTCCAGTTTGCGGACCCGCCCCCGCTACTAACCACCAGTTAACGAGCCTACCCGCCTGTTTAAGAACCCGCCATCCTGGCTTCCCTGACCCGCGCACACCTCCTGCTCGCCCATCTCCAGCACACCATGCCTGCCGCCGCCCGCGACTTCTCCCTCCGCGCAATCGCACCGCGATACACGCCCGACCACAGAGTCTACATCGAGCGCGACGGCGCAGTCGTCTCCGCCTTCCACGACATCCCGCTCTATGCGGACGACGCCAAGACCGTCCTGAACATGGTCGTCGAGGTGCCCCGTATGCCTGCCCGCTCCCGCTGCTTGCCTCTGACCCTCAGGCTGGACAAATGCCAAAATGGAGGTAACTCTTCTCCCGACCTGCTCTGTCGCCGACCATGCCCCCAGATCAGCAAGGAAGAGCCAATGAACCCCATCAAGCAGGATGTCAAGAAGGGCAAGCTCCGATTCGTCCGCTCCTGCTTTCCCCACTGCGGCTACATCTGGAACTATGGTGCCTTTCCCCAGGCACGGCCCCCGCAACATTGCCCCTCGTTGCTGACTCCTAGACCTGGGAGGACCCCAATGTCATCCACCCAGAGACCAAGGCAAAGGGCGACAATGATCCTTTGGATGTCTGTGAGATTGGCGAAGCAGTAGGATATACTGGTCAAATAAAACAGGTCAAAGTCCTCGGAGTCATGGCTCTCCTCGATGAAGGAGAAACCGATTGGAAAATTCTCGCTATTGACATAAACGATCCATTGGCTCCCAAACTAAATGGTGTCCTTTGTTCCTTCCCCGTTCTAATCGCAAGATATCGAAGACGTCGAAAGACATATGCCGGGATTAATCCGAGCAACCAACGAATGGTTCCGGATTTACAAGATCCCAGATGGAAAACCAGAAAATCAATTCGCATTTTCCGGTGAATGCAAGAATCGCAAATATGCTACCGAGGTTGTCAGTGAAGCCGCTGAAGCGTGGGAGCGCTTGATCACCGGAAAATCTGATTCTAATACCATCTCCACGTATATCAGAATAAGCATCACCTGTTGACACCAGTCTCAACACTACCATTGCATATTCGCCTTTCCGAGGGCATGCTCCAGCTATCCGAGGGCATCAAGATTTACCTCCTGCTCCATTGGACTCTGCTGTTCATAAAGTATGTCATCCTGTCAAGCTTTGTCAACGCATTAGTGGTTCTACATCAGCGGGACAACTTTTTGAAGTGTTCCATTTATATTACTCTTGTCCGATAGAAACTAGAGCAATTACATCTATATCATCTTGTCCCATCATTTGCCCTATTCCGCGTGTGTACACAACCCTCGCTTTAAGCAGTGTTGGTACGATACAGCGGTTGATATTTGCAGTTGTCAATGGCAAACAGGAATCATTTAATACTAGTGGCTGGCTACGGGAGATAGCAAAGCCATTGTAAAGTTTAACGCCTCCTTGCAAACGCCATGTCCCACAAAGCCCGTGATTTCTCTCACCATATCTCCAAAGAAAGCGCACTACGAAGACCCTCACCGTTGAAATGCGCATATGCTTACACGCTACGCGAAGGGATGATTACAATGGGCGGTGGTCTTCCTGAACCCTGCTATTTCCCTTTTTCTGCCTTGGAAGCCGTTGTCCCGGAATTAGGACGCTTCTCAGAAAAAGAAACACAGGTAGCTGGCGATAGAATTGTGATTCAGAAATACAGGACCAAGGAGAATAACGTGCTTTCTCTTTCTGATTCGCTGCAATATGCTCAAGGTTATGGCGTCTCGGATTTCTTGAAATTTGTCACGGAACATACAAAGGTACAATTTAGCAGCACGCACTTTAGTGTAACCATGTAGCTTGCTCATAAACCACCCTACGAAGATTGGCAATGTTCTATCACGGCGGGGAATACACAAGGACTCGCTCTTTGTCTTCGAATGCTCTGTTCTCGAGGCGATGCTCTACTTTTGGAAGAATTTGCGTATCCAGCCGCAGTCGAGACTGCCGATCCTATGGGCTTAAAACTGTGTGGTATCGCCATGGATTCGGAAGGAATTCGAGATGATATTCTTGAAGAGAAACTGGATAAATGGGATGAACAAATAGAAGGCGCCAAACGGCCAACCGTAATTTATCTGGTCCCGTATGTCGCTATGATAAGCCACAAACTCACATTCATCATAGATGTGGTCAAAATCCATCTGGTGCGACATTGGGCATCAATCGCCGAAAACGTATATATAAAATCTGTCAAAAGTACGATATTGTAATCATTGAAGACGATCCGTATTGTACGCTAAATATTGTCAACATAATTCTAACTTGCTGACTTTTTGCAAATGCAACCCTACACAGAAGATCATGATCATGATCCACCTCTTCCTACGGCCGATGAACTCGTACAAAGTTTGCTGCCCAGTTTTCTCAAACTCGATACAGACGGTCGAGTCCTTCGTCTCGACTCCTTTTCAAAGGTATGACCTTTTAATTCAAAAATCTGAATCTCAGGTTGTCGCTCCAAATTCTCGGTGCGGTTGGATAACAGGCTGTGCACAGTTTATCGAGCGTGTTATTCGCCACAATGAAGTCTCCATTCAAACGGCTTCCGGCTTCAGTCAATTGCTTCTCTATCATCTCCTTGTTGAAAAATGGGGCCATCATGGATTTCTAGATTGGCTAGTCTATATTCGATCTGAATACACAAACAGACGGAATAAATGTCTGGCGAATATGCAAAAGTACCTTCGAACTGATGTATTCACATGGACTGCTCCAGCTGCCGGGATGTTCATTTGGATCAAGATTGATCATACTCGACATCCAGACTTCCATATATTGGGAGTGAAAGGAGTCGAAGACAGCATTTTCAATAGGGCATTGGAGGAGAAAGTGTTGGTTATACCAGGAAGTTGGTTCGCCATCAATCCTCTTCGCGATGTGTTCTTGCGAGCAAATTTTGCCAGTATTGACCTTATAAAAGGAGAAGAAGCGGTGCAACGCTTGGCTCGGGCAGTAGAAAAAGAACTTGGACTATATACCAAGGATGGCAATCTTTGATTGTCTGGAATAATTAATGATACGAGACTTGGGTCTTCTGAGTTTTGTAGAGAAGTGTAGGGCCTGACATTTTCTTCTATCCGATAAAATTAATAACAAAGAAATGTAGAAGCAAACTTCCAAACACGAAATCTCCAAATGCCCTATGGTGTAAGTATGTGAGAACACAAGAGGACACAACCGTTCCGGGGAGACACTCGCAAAGTCCTTTCGATTCAAGGGATTTGACTGAGTTCTCAACCCCGCTTTATCCTCAGCTTGAACTCAAAGGTTGATAAATACCTGCCAGTACAAACTGTCCAACGGCGCTGAAAAATGCAGCGAGGAAGGCATTGAAGGGATACGATCCCGAGACGATGCAGTATAAGAATTGTATGATTCCGACGACCATTAGAAACACGAGATATATGTCTACGAATTTGAGTTTCAGGGGTGTTGTGTCAAGGTAATTTTGGTAGCCTTTCAATGCCACATTGTAGTAGCGAGTCTCTGATTGACGATTGTTTTTGGATCGACTTGAGGGAGGAGACATGTTTGGAGGTGGAGAACTTGACAATAAAGTGTGTATAGGTTGAGTGGAATAGTGCAAAGGAGACAGCTGCCCCGGCTTCAAGAGATAAATAAGGCAGCTAACATCTCCAAGGTATTCAGATAGAAGCATAGTGCCAAATATGTATACATAATATATGGCAAGACTAGCAGCGGAACGTAATGCCAACGACCTGGATTCAGAACTCTTCTTCCCATCCACCAAGCCTCACTAGCCATCTCCTTTCTTGCTGTTTTCTTCTCGAAAACATGTCCTTTATTCCAGAGCTCTTCAAAAGCCATCAGCCGCCTGGATATGAGCGTAAGAAACTCTACAAACTCGGAAAGACCCTGTAAGTCGATTCAATGCTCTATTTTCCAATTTCAAGTGGCTGTGGAACATATGGCATAGTCAAGGAGGCCATGACGGAAAATGGCCCAGTCGCCATAAAGATCATTCCAAAGAGAAAGGTCAAAGGTTTCCCTCCTTGTTGGGGTTCCGCAATTGATGGTATAGGAAACGAGGAAATGGTCCTTGAAGAAATGAGATTGTTGAAATCGCTTGATCACCCTCACATTGTTCATTTTGTCGATTGGTTCGAGTCGAGGGATAAATATTACCTTGTCACCGAGCTCGCTACGGGCGGAGAACTGTTTGACCGAATCTGCGAATTGGGAAAGTTTACAGAACGAGATGCAGTGGACCACATCAAAGAGATTTTAGATGCAGTTGCATACTTGCATGGAAAACACATCATTCACCGAGATTTAAAGCCAGAGAATCTATTGTACTCGACTCCAGATAAACATTCCCCTCTCGTTCTAGCAGATTTTGGGATCGCAAAGCTGCTTGCTCAGGACGATGATGTGCTCACTACCATGGCTGGAAGCTATGGATACTGCGCTCCAGAGGTTTTGACTCGTGTTGGACACAGTTACCCTGCTGATATTTGGAGTGTTGGGTTACTCCACTCTCTCAAAAGTGCTAATTCGCAGGGTTATTACGTACACACTACTCTGTGGATACTCCCCATGGCGAAGCGAAGACCGCCAAGGACTGATTGCAGAAACTATTGCAGCCGATACCTCCTTTCATGAACGGTACTGGATACACATCAGTAATGATGCCAAAGATTTTATTAAAAATTTGCTCAATCCTGATCCCCATGAGCGGTTAAATGCTAAACAAGCTCTTTCTCATCCGTGGTTAGTTGGTGATACTGCAAAGACTCAAGATATCTTGCCTTCTGTTAAAGCAGGTCTTACTATTCGGAGGAGGTTCAAGAGGCAGAGTACCCTTTTTCAATGTAGTTGATGTTTGCAGGGCTGTTGAACATGTCAAACTTGCCAACCGAATCAAAGCTCTTGGAATGACTGAGGATGATGAAAGTATTTACGAGGACACCGGAGTAGCTGCTACTGACCAGGATCAATCACTGAAGAAGCGAAAGAGCGCTCAGAAGAGTGATATATTCGCAGAAGTTGTCCGGGCGAAACTAAAAGAAGCAAGCGAAGAGAAGCTGGAAGCCAGCAATGCTGGAGATGGACAAGCAAAAACTATGTAAAGTCCAGGATTGATTTTTGGGTCAAGTGGGGTATTACAATGTAAGGAAACAATTATACACGTGACTACACTACTGTGATGCGATCTCCGCTACAGAAACCTGCCATGACCGACATCGAGGAGGAAATGTTGACTTGCGAGAGATGCAGATTGCCCTTGGAGATTCACGAAACATTGGTTGATCTGTCTCCAGGAGCCTATGATCAGTTGACGTCCAGTATATATCTGAGAAAGACCAGATCATTCACAATCAAGGTAACGAGTCCGCCTTTTCAAGCCCACAGACATCTACAAAGAGACAGCAGCAAAAACATCTGTATCCTGACAGAAGGGACGCTTTATATCAACGGGTCTTGAAGTCTCATCATTCGTCTTCAAGAGCCAATATTCCCACATCGTCCAACAGGCGATCCCCAAACCAGTCTCTCGGTGATCAATCAATCTTTGGAGGTCCAGCGGAATCTTATGTGGTTCTGACGGAATCACAAATCGCACCAGCAAAACATGTGTCAGAACCATCAGCCAAATCAAACGAAAACAATTCCTCAAACACGTTATCCCAAAAGCTGAAAACTGCGTCAAAGTTGTTTGATGTCCTCTCATCCAAATCAGAAATTAGCCATCCTGTCTGTGCGGAATGTACTGAAATCCTACTCGACGGTATGAATAAACGGTTGTCAGATTCGACAAAGGAGCGTGATGCATATATTGAGTTTTTGAAACGCGCGAATGCAGATATACCCACTGACGCTGAACGTGAGGCTGCACAGAAAGAATACTATCGTGTATCAATGGTGTTGTATCTATTTGAATGCTGATATTTAGATAATCAAAGAAGAAGAACAAGCACTGAAGCACCTTGAGTCTCTCGAAAAACAAAGCCAAGATCTCGAAAACGAGTTTGCTTCGTTGCAAGCCGAGTTATCAAAACTCGAAATTGAAGAAGAAGAGTTTTGGAAGTCGAAGAATGAATTTATGTCTCAATTGGAAGATTTTCAGAATGAACGGGATAGCGTCAATTTGGGGTATGATCATGATTCGAAGCAATTAGAGCGACTTCAACGGACGAATGTTTACAATGATGTCTTTTGTATTTCTCACGATGGGCATTTTGGGACTATTAATGGGTTGCGGCTGGGGAGGTCGCAGCAGTACATGGTGTGTTTACACGACTTGAGCTGCAATTGACAGAGCAGGTTGAATGGACTGAGATCAACGCCGCGTGGGGTCAGACCCTTTTGCTGCTTGTTACTGTGGCGGAGAAACTGCAGTTTGAATTTGAAGGGTCTGATTTTGGGGGAGTGCTGCTGACTGGTGCAGGTATCTGCTGCACCCGCGAGGATGCACTTCGGCGATTGAGAAGATTGAGCGCGACGCCAATAACCGCCCGCGCACGCAAGGAAACGAGATGCTTGAGCTGTACAGCTCTGGCGATTCGATCCTGCCAAACCTTGTTGCGCACCGCAAGATTGACGCGGCGATGGTTGCGTTCCTGGAATGCTTGCACCAACTCGGTCAGTTTACGCGGTCGCAGGATGCGAATCTGAAGCTGCCGTACGGGTAAGTTGTTGGTGTTGACCTTGTTTTGATGGGCAGAATCCACAAGGACCGCATAGGCGACCACTGCATCAAGCTTGCGTTCAACCAGTTTGAGGAATGGACAAAGGCGCTTAAGTGCGTGTTGACCAACTGCAAATGGATTTTGGCGTTTGCCAGCAGCCACCGACGTCGCCCCGGGCAGCCCGGTCACGTGACCTAATGAATGTACTGCACCTCTGCCTCTGCGCCTTTCTTTTCTCTCGTCCCTGCCCTCTTCTCGCCTCTGCCTTTTTTCTTTTCCCTCGCCAACATGTCTCTCCGCAGAGCCTTCACTCGATCTCGCCGTGCAAACACAACAGGCATAGACCACAGTCCGGACTTGTCCGCCGTCAACGATGAGGCCCACGCTGCCGCTTCCCACCGCCGACATCGCGGTCTCGGAGGATCCGGAACGTCCGCATCCCAGATCAACAAGCCGCTTCAGGAGCTGGAGCCCTGGGCTGTAGCTGAAGCTCAGTCCTGGTCTCCTCCGACTTCCCCGGACCAAAAGTTCAAAGACGTGTTTGGAAATGTCATCCAAGGTTCGTTTCCAGAAGTTATTACCCCGAACCAACTCCCTCCTAGACCCAGATTTTGCTAATCCGTTCCGCTCAAAGGCCGAGAGACCCTTAGATACTATTCGGTCTTTTGAATTTGCCGCGACTGGAGACAGGTTACGTAAGTGATATTTATAGAACAACACTAGAACTAGACAGAATTGAAACTTATGCGGGCCGCCACGGACGACTCGGATCGACATCCCAATAATTCGGGTGCATATCTAAATCGAAGAGCAAGTCAACATCACGCCTCACCGTACGATACACCGAGACCCCCTTCGAATTACGCGCGACCCAACTACCCGTCCCCAAGACATGTGGCTTCTTCTAGTGCCGTCAAATATTTAAATGAGGCTGCTCCATCTGCGACACCCCCTTCTTCCACTGGAAATAGCTCTTATCAACATCTTCCGGTTCAAAACAACTCTATTTTCAGTGCTCATGGAGAACCACAGCGACAGATCACAAATGGACATCGAGATGAAACACATGATCAAAATTTGCCAAAATCATATCAAACGCAGGGATATGTGTCCCGACCATATTCTCCGCCTCGTTCTCCATTGCAATCTCAAAGTAAACGAAAGTCTCTCAAGGCTAAAATTAGAAACGGTCTAAGCTTTTAAATCATTTGAGCTTTTATATCTGGATTTCACGGGGTTTCTGCAGGTTGGAGCTTTTCATGTATATCTGTATAGAGTAAAATATGTGGGGTATTTCTAGAGAATTCGTTGGAAGGTTTCTGTCTCTTTTCTGATATCTAACAAAGGTTTATTTGTCAATTTGATTATTTGCAAAATATTATTCTACTTGGATTCCTTCTCCCTGCAAATATCACAAATTAACATGCCATTTAATTCCTGATCCGAGAAATGCGCGCGGTGGTAACAATGTCCGCATGCAAATACAATCAAGTCCGCTGCATTAGCTTCGCCGGCAACAACATTCAAAGGTAAATCCTCCAAATTTTGCTTACTTTTACCGGCAGACAAGCTCTTATTCTCAGCTTCCCTTGATTTCGTTCTTTGAATTATATCAGCCAACATTTTCGTATCCCAAGCCTCGTAAATGTTTCGAATGACCCCGGTTCCCCAGATTTTGGCGCCGCATCTATCACATTCGAATCCCGATGGTCTCCATCCTCTCCTTCGTTTCTGAATCGAGTCATCTACCTCCAAAAAGATGTCCCTGTCAATAATCTGTAATGCCAACGAAAGAATCTGCGGTTCATAAATATACGCATCAAATATATTCGATAATGTCTCTCGAACATCTTCCAGACGTGGCGATTCCTCTGATATCTGCTTCAGAAATGCTCCAAGAACTTTGATGAAATTTACAGATAATGATGAGGACGATGTTACACTTAGTAAAGACGTGAATAGGTCTTGCACTAGGAGGTTGCCGCTCTTCGACAGAGACTGATGCAGCGTAATATCGAGCGGAGCAATTACAGATTCAGAGACTGTGGCTATTTTGCGGATTGATGAAGATACATTCGATATTAGTTTTAACCAATTCATTTCAATTGGATTTAATTCTTTTCCGCCACGAATTTTACTCGGTCGAACCGATGGCAGCTTTGACAAATCTTCGCACATTGAACGCCCAATCAATACGTCTTGCTGAAAGGTGTGAATTTGTGATTTGAGTTGATCAAATTCTGGGGGAAACCTATTGGCTGCCTTCATGTCGTTCAACAGAAACCAGATCAGTTCTGTACACGACTGCAAACGATCCAGAATCAGGTCCATTGCCTCGCCGTGCAAACCCTTGCGACAGAGGATAGAGACCATCGCATCAAGTATATCATATTCCCCCAGGATTGATATGACAATCTCTTCCTGGTAGTTTTGGGAGGATTGTGACTCGAGATACGCTTTGACTTGCAAAGGTCTAAATCTAGCACTGAGCTTAATATAAAGATGCCTGAAGTCTTTGGTGATCCAGGTTGTCGCGCTTCCCTTCCCATCTTCCGGCGATTGCTCAAGACCAAGTAAATAGTCCAGGTACTGAAATTGCATTTCCGGATAATCTTTCAGCTTCTCAATGATAACTGGGTGTATATCGCACAAGTTCTCTTCAACGATACGAGAAAATCGACGGGGATCAAGTTGCACAAAGTCCAAACACTTTTGCAAGACAACATCTCTGACCTTACTCAATTGTTTAGTGTTCAGTTCATTACTCGGCCGTAATAAGTCTTCCAAGGCAACGAGAGTATTAGACCTTGCATCCGGATCGTCAAAGTAGGCCAATAGCATCTTGTCGTATTTTTTATCAGTCCGATATGCCGAACGCAAGACTCTCCAAAATTTAGCTTCTTGGTACAACTCAATAATATGTTCGGTGTCGAATGGCTTGAAAGTCGATAAAAGGTATTCGACTGACAGTTGGCATTCTTCTGCCAATTCTGGATCTTTGAATGAGCATAGTTCAGCGAGAATATGTTCAAGGGTGGATCCCGATAGCATAATGAACTGAGGATATTTTGGAACATTTCTCGCAATGAAGATATAAAGGAATAAAAGGTCTTCTTGAGAAAATCCAATGCTCATGACTTCCATTAAAATATTCACGATAAACTGTCGATTCACATTGATATTAAAGGGATGCGCTGTCTCGGGATAATCGCTGGAGGATAATTCCTCTTGGCCGTTGAGATATGGATCTTCAAGTGCTTCGTCCATAGCTTGAAGAAATGTTGGCGTGTCCAATCGGAGAAAAAGACGTAAATAAGGGAATGTGAGTTCAGGTTCATCGTTGATCGTAGTTGTAATCAAGACGCCACCCTTGGGAGGCCATATGAGCGTCCTTCCTGAGAATAGGAAATGATAGAGCGCGTTCTTACCGCCATTGGCTTTCAGTTCGTCCTTCACCTCTCCAGTGGGATATATCCGACCAGTGAGGATGTATGATAAATAGGGGAAAAGCCTCGTAACTTGCGATAACCTGATATCTTCTGGTAACTGTTCAGAGTCTGCAGCAGAAATAAGGAGATCTCTTGCGAGTTGAACAAACTCAATCATAGGAGCGATATAATCCTCCAAGGCCTCGTTCCAAATGTAAATTTGAGGGTCAAATAGATTATTGTTCTTGCAGAGCGTGATGACTTGGTTAATATCTAGTGAAAGAGCATCGATATGGCATATGACACGCTCCAGTAACCCGAATTGCTTCCGCGAACAATATAACTCGATGAAATCTTTCACGACCGTAGGAGGCATTTTCCGAATTTTGAAACTAGTGATGTAATTTTCGAGGGCTTCAAGAAATATGACCTTGTCTGCCTCCTCTTCATAAAATTCGTAAATCTGGTCAAATAAGAAGGCCATGTTGTCCATGCAAATACAGGCCTCGAAGCAAACGGAGGTTAATTCTCCTTTCAGAGATGCAACATTTCTGTGAAGATTTAGTGGGTCTGACCTGGCATTCGTTTCTTTCTTGAACGTATAGCGAAGAGAAGCAAGCATGAAATCGAGAATTTTATCTTCAATCGCATGTTTACGTTGTTGTTCATCAATTGGAAGTCCGAGAGTTACTAGACTCCGGCCGCCAGCGTAATAAGAAGTACAAAGACGGATTGCTTCAATGAAATCTGAACGGTCGACAAATCCCAAGACTCGATCAGCCCATGTAGACAACATTCCGAGTATAATGCCTGTTGAACACTGCGGGTAAGCGGCCAATGTTGAGATTGAATATACCAACATGAATATCTTATTCTTGTAAGTATGGAGAGTTTGATGAAACATATCCGATGTAGCCGGCGTCACGTCGAGATTTTGGTCAATCTTCAGGCTTGAAGTCAAGTAATTGAAATGCAAAAGACTTTTCGAAACGATGTCGCCAGAATCGGTAATATCTAAACTAGCGGCCTCAAGAATCAATACTCTATGAGTCTTGGTCAAGAGTAACAAGATCTAAATCATTAAGCAACAATATTGGCAACTGTCAACCTCGTGTGTGAACCATTTAATGGCAACAATAGGCTCATCGACATGCCTTTCTACTCGGACAGCGAATGCTACTGCAGGGATATCAGACTTGTCTTCGCTAGGCGGTTGTTCTGTATCCATGATATGTAGGATAGCAAGATACTTATCCCATGCAAAAGCCAAGGCAGGCTTAGAGGACAATTCAGAAAGAGATGAGTTTCCGGGCACACGATACTTTACTGACGGATACCAAGCGAGGCAAGCCCCTTCTGCTATATCGGACGGGTCCGGCGAATGCCTCGGCCTTGAGAACTTGAACTGAGTTCGGGGGACAGGAACAGTTGATATAATTATCAGCTGAGAATCTATCAGTATAATATAGAAAGAAGAGAGATACTCGTGAGAGAGTAACCATCGCAACTATGCCCAACATATCTGAAAAATGTGAGGCAGAGCCCAGAGGAAGCGGAGAGAATGCCATCAATGGCGAACTGCGGCCATAGAACGTCTCCCCGTTCAACCCCAACTGTCGTCCGATGATACGAGTGCTATGGACGGACGTGACGATCATTTTCCTGCTGAAAAGATGGTCGAATCCCATCCCGTGATCATCAAAAGAAACCAGATGACTATGACTAGCCCCGATGAATCCAGTGTCTATGATTACATTTCCATCTCGATGACCAGACGCCTTAGCCTGTCTGATTTCTTCAGAAGAAAGTGCAGGTATCGAACGTGCCGGCTGAGCTGACTTTGAGAGATCCCATAGGAAAATAGATCCGCGAGCATGACCTGTCGCAATATATGCATGGTCTGCTGAGACAGTAATGGACGTAACAGCACCACTTTCAACGGCTATATCATAAGCTTTTGAGTAAATGAAAGAATACCACCTTTACTCCCGGGTCCCATAATAGATCTCAGAGTTTGGTGATAGTCGAATAGCAGGACTAGACCTTTACTTGTCCCCACGGCAATTACCCCAGAAACCTATGTCTCAGTCCATCATTGTTATTGGCAGTCTTACGCAAAACGCAGTAGGGTTTCCCCAGTTACGTTTTCCGGCATCCGAATAGAGGCGAGCTGATATCCGTTTAAGTCTTTTCCATCTGATAACATCTCGGGGATTTGAAAGTCCTTCTGAACTGGAAGCATCGTTGAAATTCGAAACGGAGGAAGCGCGCGAATGAAACACGGACAGAGAAGGTGATTGAGAGAGAGGAGCAGTGAGAGATGTTAACCGCCGATTTTGTCTTGCGGAATCAAGGTTTCGAAATGGGGATAACAAGGAACGGGACGGTGTCAAAGATGTAACTTCTGAGTAGGAGCTGGAAGCAATTGAAAGGGTTTCAGATGCGATAGAAGCCTGAAACTTTAGATATAATGAAAAATTAAGCTATACTCTTCGGGATACGGTATTGTCATCTGTAG